>JNEU01000936.1:0-107048 GCA_000697475.1 Lichtheimia corymbifera B2541
CAAACTTCCACACAATATGCTCTAGGACATTCTGAACAACTTTGTATTAATAAAGAACCCACACTTCATTTAAAAATTTCGAAAGGGAGAGCATAATGTGGGGTTTACTATGATGGGCGGAAATTGGGAAAGCGCCGGATTTATGAAAAAGTCAATTAGTATGTAGTTTCTTGGGATTCCCCATTTCGCACTTGAAACTTGGTCAGAAGGTACTCTCGCACATGCTGATCAACTCCATTCATTTAAAAACCGCATGGTTCATTATGTACATTTTGAATGCCGGACAGCCCAAATGTAGGAGAAAAGTAGGGTCGGCGCTCCTGTTCCCCGAGATTGCCCACCTCGAACCTGAAACTTTCACACAACACCCTTTCGACTACGCCGAGCAATTTCGTTCCCATAAAGACCCCAGAGTCCATTATGAAAACATTGAATGTAGGAGATACGACAAATGGATGGAAACATAAATAGGGTGTACGGCCGTGCGCGCCGATATTGCCCATGGCGACGTCGAAACTTGGTCAGGAGGTGCTCTCGGTCATGCTGATCAACATCGTTCTCATAAAGCCTCTATACACCATTATGGAGATTTAAAGATACAGGCATCTTTATGTTTTACCTATGCTATAAGCTTGATGCTATATGACAAGTGGTCTTGTTCATTGTCAACTAGGTAGACCCCGATAGAGCCGAAGATGCAGACGGACTTCTTTGTGCGACACATCTCATTTGCATGATACTTCACAATGAACAAACACCACTCTCCATATAGCATCACGCTTAGAGCATATGTAAAAACATAAAGGTGCCTGTATATCTAAATTTTACAATGAAACGTGGGGTCTTCAATCGAACAAAGTTGCTCGTCTGGGTGTAGCGCACCTTGGGTGCAAGTTTCACGATCAACCTCGCCGATCCCAAATTTCGCAATGTCACCACCAGCCAAAGTGGATCGTGGGTCGACCTCTTGAATTTTTTTTTTTTCAACTTTGGCTGGTGGTGACATTGGGTGAATCTGAGAATGGCCACGACGATCGTGAAACTTGCACCCACGGTGCGCTTCACCCCGACGAGCAATATTGTTCGATTGAAGACCCCACGTTTCATTGTAAAGTTTAGATATACAGGCACCTTTATGTTTTTACATATGATGAAAAGCATGATGCTATATGACAAGTGGTGTTTGTTGATTGTGAAGTAGCTTGACCCTGATAGAGCGGAAGATGCGCAGGGGCGTGCTTGTCTAATACAGCTCACTTCCATGATACTTCACAATGAACAAACACCACCTATCATAAGCATCACGCTTTCAGCATATGTAAAAGCGTAAACTTGAATGTATCGAGGATTGGCAAGCTTGATCGTGAAATCTGATTGACAAGGTGCGCTCTACCACGACGAGCAATATTGTTCTATGAAAGATCCCATGTTTCATTGTAAAGTTTAGAGATAAATGCACTTTCTCGTTTTTACATATGCTGAAAAGCGTGATGCTTATGATAAGTGGTGTTTGTTCATTGTGAAGTATCATGGAAGTGAGCTGTATTAGACAAGCACGCCCCTGCGCATCTTCCGCTCTATCAGGGTCAAGCTACTTCACAATCAACAAACACCACTTGTCATATAGCACCATGCTTTTCAGCATATGTAAAAACAAGAAAGTGCATTTATCTCAAAACTTTACAATGATACATAGGCTCTTTCATAGAACAATATCGCTCGTCATAGTCGAGCGCACCTGGTCAATCATGTTTCACGATCACGCTTGCCAATCCTAGATCCAGGCACATTTACGTCTTTTTCATATGCTAAAAGCGTGATGCTATATGACAAGTGGTGTTGTTCATTGGAAAGTATTATGCAAATGAACTGTGTTGCACAAGCACGCCCCTACGCATCTTCCGCTCTATCAAGGTCGAGCTACTTCACAATGAACAAATACCACTTCTCATATAGCATCATGCTTTTCATCATATGTAAAAGCGTGAAAGTGCATTTATCTCTAAACTTTACAATGGAACATGGGCTCTTTCATAGAACAATATTGCTCGACGTGGTCGGGCGCACCTTGTGAATCAAGTTTCACGATACAGCTTGCCAATCCTAGATACAGGCACTTTTACGTTTTTACATATGCTGAAACCATGATACTAGATGAAAGGTGATCTTTGTTCATTGTGAAGTATCATGCAAATGAGCTGTGTTAGACAAGCACGCCCCTGCGCATCTTCTGCTCTACCAGGGTCTACCTACTTGACAATGAACAAAGATCACCTTTCATCTAGTATCATGGTTACAGTATATGTAAAACATAAAGATACCCATAACTAAAAATTCTACTTATGGGCATCTTTATGTTTTACATGTGCAGTAACCATGATGCTATATGGAGAGTGGTGTTTGTTCATTGTGAAGTATCATGCAAATGAGCTGTGTTACACAAGCACGCCCCTGCGCGCCTTCCGCTCTATTAGAATCCAGCTACTTTACAATGAACAACCACCACTTGTCATATAGCATCACGCTTATAGCAAAGCAAAACATGAAGGCGCCTGTTTCTCCAGATCTCCATAGTGATGTGTAGAGGCTTTATGAGAACGATATTGATCAGCATGACCCAGAGCACCTCCTGACCAAGTTTCGACGTCGCCATGGGCAATATCGGCGCGCACGGCCGTACACCCTATTTATGTTACCATCCATTCGTCGTCTCTCCTAAATTCAAGCTTTTCATAATGAACTCTGGGGACTTTATGAGAACGAAATTGCTCGGCGTGGACGAAAGGATGTTGTGTGAAAGTTTCAGGTTCGAGGTAGGCAACCTCGGCGAGCAGGAGCGTCTACCCTACTTTTCTCTTACATTTGGGCTGGCCGGTATTCAAAATGTTCATAATGAACCATGCGGTTTTTAAATGAATGGAGTTGATCAGCATGTGCGAGAGTACCTTCTGACCAAGTTTCAAGTGCGAGATGGGGAATCCCAAGAAACTACATACTAATTGACTTTTTCATAAATCCGGCGCTTTCCCAATTTCCGCCCATCATAGTAAACCCCACATTATACTCTCCCTTTCGAAATTTTCAAATGAAGTGTGGGTTCTTTATTAAGACGAAGTTGTTCAGCATAACCTAGAGCACAATGTGTGAAAGTTTGAGGTTCGAGACAGGCAATCAAGGTCGCGGAGTAATTTATAGAGTGCATGGCAGTGTCTGACCGATATAATTTCCACCTCTTCCTCCACCCATTCTCAACTGTTGCCCCCATTCAAGTACAACTACAACCTGCGAACGATTGCCTTGCTTCCAATCCACCATGTCAATGCTACGAATATCTTGAGCCGATTGTCTTGAGCTGAATGGCAAGCTCATGGCGTGTGCACCCCGCTACAACACACGCCTTTCTTGAAAGCACACACTGTCTTGCACACACCAATGCCACAATCAAACGAAACAGCATTCATTCCAGCAGTTACTATTAGCAATGACTTTATTGTCTCAAGCAGCGTTCACAATCTTGTCACTCTACTACTACAACACGCTCCTCTGCCACAACCATCCCGTAACAGCAGCTGCCATTAGCAAGGTCTCCACTGCCTCAAGTTACTTGCGGCCTCTTGACGTGGACAGCTGATAGCCATTGTATAAAGCAGCTTTATTTACGTGTGGCAACTTGCAATGATGCATACGACTTCTAATGGATGGCCCCGTATCAGCTATCAATTATCCCGCAATACAAGCACTCTTCGCCTTGTTGAGCTGCACTGAAAATGACCAAGAAAGCGAGAGACCAACACTCGGATGGAAAAGGAAGTATATCAGCAGCGATCACAGAGGCTCTTTCTTATTGAACTCGTAACGGTTATGGATGAATGGATGGATGCAATCAAGTGCAGTAATGTGGAATCCTGGAATGTTGCTTTGGCTACTTGGCTCGTGGTCAGCAGTAACGAACACGTGGATACGGCTGAGGATGATGATGGATTGGATGAATTGGATGGCATGGAAACGAGGGCTTATATTTTTGACAAGAGAGGATTTACTACCATGGATGATATTTGCAACGTTCAAGTCAATGCACGCAACAGCTACTTTTCAATCATGGATGAAGATGCTATGATGCAGCAACCAAGGATACAATGACACAACGACACCTGCTGGTTCTTTGTGATCCACTGGTTGGCATCTGGAAGGAAAGGAAGGATAGAAATTTGAAGGCCGGAAGGGGAGATTGGATTAGACTCACATCATTGTATCGAGACGCTCTTGTTCCTTCTGTCATATTACATTCATTAAAGCTTCATTGTTCATATGCTGATTAGACAATGGGTAGTGCCAATAACTGATTGTATACATGTTTAAATAGACGCTTGTATCTTCAATGTTGATATGAGTGTATTTATGTTTTCCTTATGTATGCTATATGATAAGAGGTCTTTGTTCATTGTCAAGCAGTAGGCCCTGGTAGAGCAAGAGGTGCAGAGGGGCAAGTGTGTGTAACTTGAGCTGCGAGGTCAAGAGTGGAAGGGTCTATCCTATTGGTGGAAGGTGCATGATGGATATTTTCCCCCCTGAAAGCCTATAGAAAGGTCCGGTTATACTATTCCGTACAGATTTATTCGTTCTTATATAATGTTGTAAAAATTAGCGTAGCTGAAAGCTACCATAGGTAAGCATGGCACGTTCATGTACTCGTGGGTCGTTGCATCACAACAGCTCATTCTTTCTTGAGCGGAGTGAATCAAGTTACAATGAACCAAGCACTATGTTGGGAGTCATCACTCCCGAATTAATATCTTGCAATGCAAGCGTTCGAGAACCATTCCTGCTTTTCGTCTATCAATACATGAACTGGGACCTGTGACAAAAGAACAAAAGCATCTCGATACGATGATGTAAATGATCCAATCTCGCTTTCCAACCTTCAAGCTTCTATTTCCCCACCTTTCTTCAATCCAGAAACCACCCAGTGATCCACAACTTAAGTATATGAACTGATGGCATGATGCTCGTTTAGACAATGTGTTGAATTTAATGGGAAAGTCGAATTTAATGGAAAAGTCGAAGAATAGCACATGGTAGTGTATATGTTGTTTATCAAGAAAGTATGATAAGGGAACAGCATTGTAAAATGATAAGCTACGGGTGTGTCACATCGAGTCGACAGGGATAACTGTGCCATTGTATTCTTGATTGCTGCCGTCATAAACATCCTTCATCCATGATTGTAAAATAGCTGTTGCATGTATTGACCTGAGTATTCCAATAGCGTCCATGACTGTAAGGCACCTTCCACCAAGATATCATCCATTTGGTCAATCCCATCCAATCCATCATCATCCTCAGCCGTATCCACGTGATCGTTCCTGCGGACGACGCTCGCTCCAAGTAACCAAAGCAGCATTCAAGGAGATCTTATCACTGTACTTGAGATTGCATCCATCCATCAAATCCACCATGTTGGTTGAAGACAGCCATGCGATCGCTGCTGATATGCTCCCTTCTCTATTCGGTTGCAGGTCAATCCTTTCTTGCTCACTGTCTTCCATTGCAGCCCAACCAAATAAAGATTACTTGTACTTGATCGCTGATATGGGATCCCATCCATTGTAATCCGTATGTAACAAAGCAAGTTGCTGCAAGTATTTCGAGACAATGGAGTAAAAGACATTGAAAATGGCAACTGCTGCTACGCTTGGTCGTGGCAGAAGAGTGTGCAATGGCGTGTGTTGTAGTAGAGTGACAAGGAGAGTTTGCTGAAAGCAGCTGCTGGAATGAATGCTGTTACGATTGGTTGTGGTAGAGGAGTGCACAAGAGATGGTGTGTGTCAAGAAACGCGGGTGTTATAGTGTGGTGCAAACGCCACGGACTCGCCATTCAGTTAAAGCCAATCGGATCAAGACAGTTGTAGGGTTGACATTGATGGGTTGAAGGAGGACAATCGTGCGCAGGTGATGGTTGTACTTGAATGGGGCAACAGTTGAGAATGGGAAGAAGACGCAAGAAGCAAGGAGTGTGAAGAGCTGGAAATTAAATAGATCAGGCACCGTCAGGCATATTCATGCACACTGTAAATTCATCCATGATCTTGAGATTGCTCCCCTTGACCTGAAACTTGCACAGAAGATGCTCCTGGACATGCTGAACAACTTTGTCTTAATAAAGAACCCATGCTTCATTCAAATTTTTTAAATGGGAGGGTGTAATGTGGGGGTTAAAATGATGGACGAAAATTCCGGACCCGCCTGGATTCATTGAAATGCCAAACAGTATGCATAATCTTGGGATTCCCACTTTTGAACTTGAAACTTGGTAAGAAGGTTATCTGAGCCATGCTGATCAACTCTATTCATTTTAAAACCGCACACTTCATTTGAGATCTTTGAATGCTAACAGCCCAAATATAGGTGAGATAATGGAGAGTGTCCACCTCCACAGAGAAACATGTACCTTTATGTTTTACCTATGCCGTAAGCGTGATGGAGTTGCTTTTTCCTACTGGGTGGTGCCGACTGCATTGACGGAAAGATGAAGAGCTCGTGGCGGTTACACAAACGCGTCCTTGACAGGTTGTTGCACAAATGGATGATAATGATGGTTACCTTTAAGAAGGTACGCAAATAAACAGTATCCAATAATGAAGGTGTGTGGATCAAGCTATGTTTAGCGTGGCAATAACAGCACTACATCATATTTGGATGTACGTAGGAGAAACCAATTTGTATATGTAACCAATTCACTGGAGGGATCACTTTTCTGTTTCTCTCAACGTCATCTACTCCTCCTGATTGTATCAAAAAAGCCATATACTTTTTGCATGACCGATAACCGAACGACATTTATTATTCCATCTACGAAGCTATATTATTATGTACAATCACAAGCTACCAAAGTCCAATCAAGGGCGTAATAAATAAGCAATGCTTTATTTCATCTAGCTTTCTAGCTACTTTGCTACCTTCGTCCGTCATCATTCGTACTCGTACCCGGCAACAGCCGTCAATCTCCTCGTCACCAATAATATCCAAAACACGCAAGCAGAAAGAATGGATCTTGCAGGCTTCCTTTTGTATGTCGTTATCATCATTGTTGTGAATGTGGTAATCATTGTAATCGTCGTCTCTATAAATAAAAACAGCCAGGTTAGACAATCTGATACTGGGAATGATGATGATTTGGTGTACCGTTAGGCGATCCTCTCTAAGGAAGAAGGCAAATGACCACCATACGGGCAACGTCAGGCGATTCCTGTCTTTGATAAAGTACTGTACGAAGCACACAAGGCCCGTACGATCCATCGCAAGCCATAGTTGTCCTCATTTCATCCTCTCCAAAGAAAGAATGATCCCAATCCATTCCCGCCTCATGAAAAGAAATCCTCAAAGGGGAAGAACGAGTCTATCACGAAAAGAGCACTGATGTCAACACATTCACGGCCAGGCTGCTGTTGCAAATCCCCTTTTACCTCAACACGGTGACCATGCTCTATAGAGCCCTGGACGCGTTCCAAGAAGCCTTTTCAGCAAACTGTTGATACAGGCTGGGAGTCGAACCCAGAGATGATGATGCCCCAAAAGTCGCATTGCCTGACCAAAACCTATTCAATTCCTTATTAGCATGCATATACAATAACGTCTTTTTTCATTGTTTGCTTCATTGCACTTGCCTTTTTCATATACGTAAAGACTCTTGGTTGATAGTTACTGGAAACCGAAAAACCATGGTGTAGTGTGGTTGAGCCGAGACAAAACGCCAAACGAGCCCGCTTCTTGAAACCAAAAGTTGCCCTCTATACACAAGCTAACACGTCAATGGAACAAGCTCTGTTACTACATTGCACTCTGAATGTACCTGGTGGCGACCAAGCATGGCATGGGAATAGCAACGAACAGGAGGAAGCGACCCTATCACCATGGCTGTACCCACTCCCTATCTATACATGACCAGAACTATATTAATAACTCACAGTTAACAAGGGTCATAACACATTACCTTGAAGGGAATGCCGTGAATGGAAGGGAGTTAAAAGGAGAGGAGGTGGAGCTGCAGTTACCAAATTTGATTTCCATGGTGATGAGCTTGTTGGCAAGTTAAATTCTTGCACTGGGTGCCAAGTTAAAATTCTTGCGCTGGTTGCCAAGTTAAATGCTTGCACTGGTTGCCAAGTTAAAATTCTTGCGCTGGTTGCCAAGTTAAATGCTTGCACTGGTTGCCAAGTTAAATGTCACACTGCGAATACACTGAGCCCATTCACTCAACCCACACAGTGTAGTAGGCTCTTCAGACTTAATTCCACCCATCACTTTATGCATGAATTTATTAATGCATCATACCCAACAGACACCCACGCCCAACATACACTATAAAAGCATGTTGTCGCTACCCATCATAACCCCACACCTCTCTTTCCTCTGTCATTTGCTTACAAGGTCAAATGTCGAAGGGGTATGTACGTATGCTATTTACTTTCGACCTGTGAATAAGCGCTGGTCTTTGCGGTCATTCAAAGTGCTTTTCTTTATCCTACTTTCATTGTCGTTGAATTGCGATAATGTATTCTTGTAATAAGGTAAAGCCTGATCATGTTGTTTGATGAATCACTACTCATATACGCCACCTTGATGCTTTTGATACAGAGCCCAACTTTTCAAGTTGAAATGTGGCGGTATTTACGTAGTTGATCAAATGGTGGCATTGGACTCGAAAAAAGACATCCTCAAGACGACGTATTTTCTCTCTCCATATAATTGGTTTTGTGCTTTGGCCAAGCACCCAATCTCCAAGAGCTAATGGTTGATATGGAAAATGATACACCATCTGACCCTCCTCAGGGGGTGTGGATCAAGAGATGCTAAAGGACCATTTAATTGCTCTTGAAGTATTTACATATCTCAATAAGCCGCACCTCAAACACGACATCGGTAATTGGCCGATAGACACGATCCACTTTATTCCCTTTCAACAATAAGCCAACTGCTTTAACTTTTCTATCGTTCATCATTTATCCAATGATATTTATGCATTGTATCTATCTTTCTACCACCTTTGGAAGACACTCCATATTTTCCTTCCATATAATCCATATAAGCTCATTGAACATAGCACTGGATCATGCCTCCAATGAGCATATAAAGCCATACGCCCATCATGCACATATAATAAAAAGGATGCTGCCGTTTTCCTCTATCACAGCTTTGATCCCTTACAACGTCGCAATTATCCACGCTTTGATGCAGGTCTTATATCTTGTACCTCTGTAGGTTAGAGTTATGATACATACATAGGCCTTTGTGATGTCGTTAACACAAAAGTGAACCATCGTGATCATTGGGGTATCCATGAAAATGAATACCAATATGAGAAATTCAAAGTAACTCTAGCAATGGTACGAAAAGGGGGTACAGAGATGCTTCCACTATTAAGGATGGATAATGTAAGGTAATCTTACCAAGTGGATGATCAAGGCTGTCAGGATGATAGATGCATGTTCGCTTGGTGAATGATATCGTAACACTTGAGACTTTTACCATTGTATATGCGTTGACCATTTCTGGCATTCTAAGTATAATACCATGTATGATTATAATGCTTGGGATAGTACGAGCAATTTTCTTATCGGTGGGTGTATGTTTACTAGGTATACAACGTGAGACTTTTATCTGCCAAAGACGTCAAGAACGTCGAGTAACTAGAAAATAGAATGCTTAGGGTTGGATTGAGTAAGAAAAAACGGATACTTAGTAACAATTGATGTTGATGGATCATATGATGCAAAATGACACCTTTTTGCTTTATGCGATGATGATAATGATACTAAACAATGTTTATAATCAACAAAATGATCCCGACAGGCAATGCCATCACTCTATGCAGGCTTACTGCCGAAAAATTGACCCAAAATGATGAAAAATGACCAAAATCTCCAAAAAAAATGATTGATGTTCCAAGAAACAACAAAAGATTGATGCCCCCTCCGTGAATCGAACACGGGACCTTTGGTTTACAAGACCAACGCTCTGCCAACTAAGCCAAGGAGGCTTTTCTTGCTTGTCTTTTGATATCAAACAAGATTGAAATAGGACAAAATTACCATATGAAGTATGCATGCGATATTGGTTTCGATTTGCAGCGGAGTACCTTATATTTTCAATGCTAAAAACGTTGTTTTTCTATGGGAGCTCATTGTCTAGCAATTTGGGATGAAAGAATGGGTAGCAGGGTCATTGGATGGGGTCTAAGGGCAAGGTCCTATGTTCAAAGTGAGTCCCCGCGAAATTTCGAGCTCAGATCCAAAAGGCGTAGAATAACCCATATGCTGGTGATGTTCCTGCGTATCCTTACACGTACTAAGGTCGTATTGAGTCAACTGCCAACTTTTGCCTTCATTCGACGAGATAATGCTATGACCTTTAATAATCATGCTTACAATGATATTTGTACATTAATCATACATAGTATGCTTTAGTCAGTGCATCCTAAAGCATTTATGTAGAGTAATGGCAAAAGTCTCGAGTCTGAAGCTTGATATATGCCGGTGGCCTTTTCATGCTGCCAACCAAGACTGCTCGAAATATAGCACAGATTTATGGTGTCTTATGCATCATCCACTTTCAAACAAGCTATTATTCATCCAGTGATCACTTTTGGCTTATGGGACATACCATGGTTAGCTTGGAAAAAATGCCATTACGGGCTATCATAAGCGCAGGGGAAAGGGTCATTGTTGTGATGTTGCTGAACATGATCATACGGTTGTAAGCTTAGCGATACATACAACTTATAAGCAATTGAACAGCAAAGAATAAACGCAAGGTTATCTTCCCGGCTTCTTATCACACGGCACGGATGAACAATGTAGTTGTCAAGGCTGCTTTTGTCCTATTATTATTGGTACTAAAGGATATGCCTACGACCGCTTGTCGAATGCTTGCTTATTACACGAAAGTCTCCCTTGTACACCTTGTCCTTAAGAGCATTGTATCCAGCGCCCGTTGTGTGTGATGTTCAGCTATGGTGCACGTTGTGCATCACTGCAGTTAAAGGTCCATTACAACACTTCTCGGCTTTGATATCCGACCTGCATCTTTGTCTCTAATATGATACAGGTGATTGGCAGTGCACAAGGACCACTTTTCATACAGCATCACCCTTATAGCATAGAAAATAAACATAAAGGCTACAACCAAACGTGGGGGTTCTTTATTACACTATAGACAAGGTGAAGAGCTGAGTGTAATGGCACGTGCCTGGTGATAAGTCGCACACGTCGTTGACAGGTTGCATAAATGCTAATCCGGTCATAGTAAAAAATCATGGATAGCTTAATTACATGGGATATGCTAACTGAATTCTCGAGTAGTGATTATTCTATAAATATAAGGTGTAGGCTATTGTTGAGGTAGACATCCACAGCAGGTGGGGTGGGGTTCATTGCACAAATTGGGAACACTGAGACGAACAAAGAGCCCCTTCTTCTTCACTCCCACTTCACAAAGCAAGGTAAGAGGTGTCTCCATTCCCAAACTACGACGCGTTAACGGCTGCCGTTCCTTTCATTATGCAGCCTCAACTGGGTGAACAGGTGGTCAATGGCGACTCTTTTCAGTTGCAGACATTCAACAACAAGGACGCGTGCGATCTACCCATGACCCAAGCTTCCATTGCAATACAACAAGTACGTTCAATCACTGCATTCCTTTTATTATTCAAGCTGGACGTTGAAATATTAAGGTTTACGCGTAGTTCTATCGTTTATACAAGATCCAAGTGAGCCGTTGTGTATTCTTTTCCTGGTTGTCATCAAACAGAGGCCCCAACGTTTCGTTACTTTGAGTATGTTGACACGAAAAGCGAATGTCATCCTTGTATTCTTACGTCTTGTTTATTATAGATTATGGCAGCTGTGACAGCAACAAGGCATTGATACAAAGCAAGAATATTTCGTGTTGGCTCTACAGCAATGAAACAACGGCAGCACACCATGGTTTTTCAATATCTACCAGCATCCAGCAAAGCGTAAGTGAGGATGGAGGAGAAATGTACAAAGCTATTCGGCTAAAGCAGGAACGGTATTACAGGCCCTTGAAAACGATATTCGGGATTCCCAACACAGTGATCTAGCAACAAAGGTGCGGGTTTGTACGCTTATATATGGACGAGAGGAAACACGGTTATAGTGGTCATCCTTAACAAACTATGCAGGTTTTACTTCACGATCCAGGAACACGACATACGAGCAGCATGGATATCCATAGTGACTAGCGCCAAAGCCATAGGAGGATACAAGAATTGTACTTTCAGCCAAGTGGATCAAACCCGTTGTGATGCATACCCGACACCAAGGTCGATAAAGGAGTGGGTGGATGATAAAGGTACAGTTTAACGCCAATCAATCGGTTTTCTTTTTTACGCTCACACGTTGCATTTCTTTGTTGTTCTTGGCTATGCATGAAGCATGCACGCAGGTGCATAACCAATCCCTGATGTTACCGAGAGAGCCCACTTTTTTTTTTTTTTTTCATACCAACAGCGACTCCCAAAGCAGCATCTCATCCTTTTTCTTTTGCTTGGCACTTTTATATCGACGACACCAGCCATCATTATCAGCTACCTTTTGACGATATACAATTATAGACAGCATAGCAGACGTTCCCAGTTTACATTCTTACCACCAAAATTACATCACAAATACACGTCCACAATTTTATCAATGCATTAAAGGGAGAGGTATTTATTCATGTCAACAGGATTGCAAAAAGTATATATCATTGTTGCTGTTGCTGTTGTATTTGCTGTAAAACTTGCTCGTTGGGTGTGATCGTCCAAATGTAGTAAGCAACTTGAGCACCACCCCTCATATAGGATCGTTTACGAGAAACCTCTACTTGCGCAAGTTGTCGCATCGCTGCTGTTACAGTTCTATTGATGGAGATCTGATATTAGCATACATGTCAAGATACATCAATCATTGCTACTTGCCTAATATCACCTTCCAAGTGATGTTCCCAAACAAAATTCTCAATGCCTCTGTACCCTACTTCGTCAACAATGTCTCGGATAGCTTGACGGAAGCCAATAGGAATTATGTTTCCTGCGCGATCGGGGGAACGGACGTCGTCCACGCTACAGATCGTGAACGTTTGTGCTTGATCTTGTTGCTGCAACATCCGGCCGAATAAGAGAACCAGCAAACGATTGAAGGAGAAGCGCTCATTATCGGGAAGTGCAAGCTCGTTCATAACTTCGAAACGTAACACGTTTCCTGTATCCAGCACCGTTCTTTCAAAGGCCTTGAAGTATGTTTGAGGAGTATGTCATAGAAAGCACCAGTCGTAAAATAGCTTGGGTTCGTCATCTTCCAAGATGGTATTGCCATCCAGATCCTTGACCACCTATCATTTCACTGTTATTAGTATCATATAAAACAAACACCTGCATTCTTCATATAAAATGCTTACCACTGCATGCCAGCTGATGGTTGGATCATAGTCCAGCAGAAACCGTTGGGTTCTATACCGTGCTCCAAACCAGAGACCTGTAGGATCGGCCACTTGTTGCGTCTGATTGTCACCAGTGTATACCGAAAAAGTGCAACGGCCACTACCAGAGACATATACCACGGTATTGCTGAAAACATCCACGACTTGTAAATCTCGATTGGCCGCTGAGAGACTAGCTCGACGAAGCCTTTCACGTGTTTCATCAGATACGGGTCCTCGAGAATCGCGATTACCAGCCATACGACTCATATGTTCTGATATTGCCAGCAAAGCCATTTCAGGATCTGTGCGCCATCCATCACCTGTTCCTTGCCAAGTGGAAGGTGGTATTGTGATTCGCCTAGCCGACAGTGTCTGAGCTCGATTCAATCCAGGTGTAGTCTGGCCAATTTCAGTACCATGTCTGGCAACGACCGAGTGAAAGATACTTGTTCCTTGGGCCAGATTGAGGAACCAAGCACGCCATTAGCTGTTTGGCCGCTCTACTGCTGTAGCAGCCATGTGTTGTTGGAAGCTTGGGAGTGTTCGTAACTCATGGTAGCGATGGCGTTCAAGCGTTCGCGCTTGAACAATGCGAGCTTGGCTATGTGGTGCTCCAGCTGCCATGCCAATAGCGGTTCATCCTGGCTTGTACCACCTGTGACATGTTTGCACTGACTTGTGGCAATGGCAATCCAGGTTGAGGGTCCCCACGGATCTCTGCTCTTCGTACAGCAGCAGCCCTTTGACCTATAGATATATGAATTAATATCGATGTTGCTTTTCTCAGGTTGTGTAAAAGATACTTACTTCTACCTCGCTCATGAAGATATTCTTGCACAGCTGTTCTGGATTCTTCAAGACGTATATCAAACCCAGAGTTTTGTTCTCGCTCGATAAGACGATTCAAAGCTTGTTGACAAAAACCAAGGGTACCACGTTGAGCTGGAGCTTGTGGATCCGCAAGTTCTTCATAGCAGCAGTCAATCAAGACAAGTGTGCGTATCCAAGTCAAAAGTATCAATCTCAGAATGCGTGGATCGGCAGGACCATAGGATACGAAACCGGGATGGAGATGTGGTACAACCAAAACTTGGGCTTCAGGTTCTTGGTCTTTTGCTGCATCATAATCAAAGTTCAAATCAGAGCTTGAGATGAACGGTGTGCCAATAGAACCAAGAAATTCCGTTCTTGCAAAAGAATAACTAAGACAACAAAAAGTTAGTAATGCTGTATAATGATGATATGATGGGAAAAGGGTTCTTACCTGCTGCGATAGTTGGAAAACGCTACTGCTGCTGGATCAAAACCTAGTGTTGCCACAACCATAGGGGTCACTTGATTAACCACTTGAGCAGACGTCTCTTGGAATGGGATCCACTCGTTCTGATGCTGCCGAAGGATTGGTTTTGTTGGCCACAAGTCATGGAAAGAGGGTGCAATGAATGTGACTCGGTTCGGGTACACTCCAAAGGCGTGAGCAATAAGATCCCTTGTTATCCAGCTCTCGAGCCCTCAAAAAATCCACGTTGGTACTTGAGGTCTTCTCTCGTAATGTCCTTGGCAAAAATAAAAAGGGGTCGCACACCATTCAGCATGGCTCCAGAAGCTGCTTGTGTGGCAAACAAGTTGATATGCACGTTTGAAATTTGATGAACACGTGCTTCATCAACTGTCAAAAGATGTGTACGGTAGCGGTTGTGATAAAGCTGTTGCATATTTGCAAGTGCTTATGGGTCTTGTTGAGGTTGTTGACCAAAAAACAGGTTGCGGGTTTGAACAAATTGCCCTTGATTCGCAAGACCAGTGGACTCCAAGTCGTCTTGTAGTGGAAGATAGTTTCGGTAGAATCAGCCTGGCTGGGAATTGAGGAGAACATCTCGATCAAAAAGGTGGATCAGGATTTGCTCTGTAATGTCGATGAGATCATGATCAATTTCGCCATTAGGTCCTGCATTGATTTCAAGACGAGGAAACTCGTACACCAAAAGGTTGGGCTCAATGTTGGCCTGGGCCATGGCTCGCATAAAATTATTGAGCCGATTGGGATCGTCAGAACCAAGGTCCGTCAACATTCGACTTTGGGGTGTTGTGGCAATCGTGCACCCAACATAACGGATAAAAACGTTCCTCGGTTGCCCTGTACCGTTGAGGAACCTCTCATGGAAATGGTCACAGAGCTCAGTATCCGCAAACTGATCCTGATATATTTGTAAAGTGGCTGCCAGCTGGTCCCTTGTGAGCTGTTGTGATCGTACGTAGAACCTTGCGCCATCAAAATTGTCGTGAGGATTGGTGGGGATGCATGCAGTTCGAGCCATCATTTCCACATTATTGAAGAATTGTGAATTGACAGCCAATTCATGCAGGAGCCGCACCCTTTCTTCGTTTTGTTGTAGGGTGTCTTGAACCACATTCACCATACGTGTAAGCACGGCCTGAACATCCGCCTCACACTGCAAGCGGCTGATGATAATACGTTGGCCCACCAAACGCACCAGCTGCTCCCAGTGGCCACCCGCTTGCATTTGCTCAATGTTGTCGGCTAAAGTAGCAATCATAGCAACCTGCTCAGCAAGGTCACTTCCGGACGAAGAAGATTCTTGAGACATTTTCATTGAAAAGAGAAGGTAGTTGGAGAAAGTGTTTACGAGAGAAACAAAGTGCATTCAAAGACCTTGAGGTGGGTTCTTTTTATACATGATGCTATTCTAGATGATAACCAGTTTATCACAGCAATGATTGTGATAGACTCAAGGTCATATGGATATGCCGCATTCAATAGGAACAATGGTCCGTACATACACACAATAAGCCATCATACCAATGATTGTGATAAACTCGGGATGATCTGGATGTGCCGCATTCAATATCAACAATGGTCCATACATTCGCACAAAGAAACCATCACATCAATAGTTGTGATAAACTGGGGGGGGGGAATATGGATATGCCGTGTTCAATTGTACACACAGACACACGCAATAAGCCATCACATGATTGTGGTGATAGACTCAGGGTCAAATGGATATGCAGTGTTCAATTTCAACAATGATCCATCGCACCCATGATTGTGATAGACTCAGGCGGCAATGGATATGCCGCATTCCATATCAACAATGGTCCATAGACGTACACAATGATGGTCCATACATACACACAATGAAGAGGATACGGCTATGACCCATACACACATACACACACAATGGATTTATCATCTGACAAGCGCGATATCAAATGCATAATGTCGGTACGACGTAGCACCCAATCCCATTACTGCTGAATGATCCAACTTTTTAAACAATGGTAAACAAGCGTCTTTATATCAATGCTATCCTACAGCTAATATACATCACATGGATCCCAGCAAAATTTCTGCTGTCTTGTTTTATGCAGCCCATCCAATTGTGCCATGACCTAGGAAAGGGTGTTCCAATGATGAATATGCTGCGTCATGCAATCCAACTTTTTTTCCGCTTACCTCTTTTGACAACTCGAATGAGAAAACATTGGCGTTGGCGACTACGCGATCTGGTGAACTTGATTTTGGAATGACAGCCCAGCCATGTTGCATAGCCCAGCGTAGCAAGACTTGAGCTCTGGAAAGAGACGAATCAGGCACCACGATATCGGGATCTTGTAACAGGTTGCCTTCGCCAAGACTCGAATAGGCTTGTACTTGGATCTTGTGTTTTGCACATAATGCGAGGATATCTTGCTGGACCAATCTTGGGTGGAGCTCGAATTGATGTACATGTGGAACGATGGTGCAATGCTCGAGTAAATCTTCCAAGTGCTTTGCAGTGAAATTGGATACGCCAATATGCTTAATCTTGCCTTCGTGATACAGTTTCTCCAATGCTCGATAGCTACCAAGACGATTTTCTCGGTTCACCGGATCTGAAAGTTTCTTTTTTGCTGTTCTACCACGTTCGTATGAGATGCGGATCAAAAGCTGCATGATCATCCACTTACCCAGGCCAATGAATCAAGTATAAATCAAGATAATCCAATCCAAATCTCTCCAGAGAATTGAGCACGGCTTGATAGCACTTTTCAAATCCTTGATGCTGTGGTGCTATTCCAAATTAGTGATTTCCTCGCGTCACCTGTCACCAGTCGTCTTACATAGTTTGGACGTAATAAAGAGATCTTGTCGTGACACGCCAAATGAAGCGTCTTGAAGGACCTCCTTGAGAATAGTACCGAGCGCTTCCTCGTTGCGATATACGGTGGCAGAGTCTATAGCGTTCGTTCAGTCTATCGTGTCATGTGTCTTCATGTCGATTGTCTTGTCGCCAACCTATTAGTCTATAACCAGCATGTATGGCTTCGCGTACTACAGGTCGTAGGTCATTGACGTCCTTGATTCGAAACGTTCCCACTATAAAGACGATTAACATATGCGATAGAGATTGGCAATGCTACTTGCACCCAAGAACAGGCATGGGGTCACCATTATGGAGTGTGCACGTTGACATGTTCAGTGGGGAAAAAAAAAAAGAAGGAAAAACCAAGATGCGTTTCTTTATACAAGATAGAATGATTTGCTACAATATAACTTTTTACATCCAGCCTTCAGACGGCCTCCATTGTTGTTGATTTTCGGGCTGATGTTGTGAAGATGATGCTTGTTGCTGTTGCTGCTGCTGTTGCTGCTGTTGCTGTTGTTGGGGTAATAGATACGCTGTCCAATCATCCAATTCCAAGCTACTTGGTACAGACCAGAATGGATTGTCAGGTCGATTACGGAAATGGTTTTCGCAAGCAGCAGTTGTAGTGTTGTCGGTGGAAGATGCTTCGGATGCGTATACAGAGGAGGAAGAATAAGGTGGAACGACTGGTTGTTGTTGTTGCTGTTGTTGTTGTAGCTGTCCCATTGTGAACCCAAAGTCAGGGATACCAAACAAAAAGCTATCAGCTGAACTTAGAGGAAGCATCATGCTGCCTGCCATTTGTAAAGGCTGTTGGTGTTGTTGGAGTTGAACTTGTTCCACGGTTGGAAACATGGATTCCATTGGTAGACCAAATTGGCGAAGAGAATGCACATCATTATCTGATGATCCTAATAACACCATGATTGAGCCATCTAAGTCTTCTCTCAATCATTCCCCTATTTACCTGGTATTTCACCTCCAGTTGCTGCTGATGTTGGTTCCATGGATGAATATAAACCGTTGATCCATTCGCCATTAATGAACGATGTTGGCGTTGAACCACCACTACTTGGACGATCCGCATCCGATGAGCGACTTCCTGAAGGTGTGGTTGTCGTGAGCCTTAAAGGAGATGAGCCATCGACGCCATTTCCACGTGAAGGAATCGTGGTTTGATATTCATCATCGATTGTATTGGGTTGTGTCACAGACTGTAATGCCGCTGCAGGTTGTGGTCGCTGTGGGGTAGGTTGTGGCGGTGATGAATGAGTGGGTTGTTGACGCGTTGTTTTACTAGTGCGCTTTTTACGTTTATTCTTTTGCTGCTGTTGCTGTTGCTGCATCATTTCATTTTCAGAAACGTCCCCTTCATCCACCGAAATGTTGCGTGTCTCCATCAGCTTCTTCAAGACCTCGTATAATCGACATGCTCCAGGTGATAGCTTGGTGAGACGTTTGATCACACTCATGGATCGAATAAGGTTTGCCTTTGCCACATCCGCCACAATCGTATCAGTACTTCCAGCATTGTAAATGTGAATCAGAGAAGCTGTAAAGATTGGATAAATTGCAAAGTTCCAAGACACCAAGAGGAAATCACGGTAATGCATCTTTTCAGCTATATCCACACATCGAGTTGCTGCATTGGTGCATATAGTCAAAGAAGACATGGATAATCGAGTGCCATCCTCATCCTTCTCAATAAAGGGCCGATGCAAGAGAATTAAGAGTGTACAATAGGTGAGATACATGATGCCTAAAACATGACATTAGTGGAAGGATCCCTCGATTGTGTTGTATTGTTTTCTTTACCTGACATGGATAATAAAGGGGATTGGCCATGGCTATCAAGACGTCGTACATTGGTGGTTGAGATTTGCAGGGAGGGTGGAAGACTAGCACGCCATTCGGATAGTGTATTATCCAGATAGGTCACAATTGCATCACTGCCGTGCTCCGCACTATGTCGTTTTGCTCTTGGTGTGTAAAGGCCTTGCAGAATGCGACCCAAGATTTCGGACAATTTGACAAGTTGCACAAACGGCTGATAAATCGGGATTCGATCTCCTTTGACTTTTTGTGCAATGCTTCGATCCAGTGAAGGGAATCGCATTTCATAATCGTCATCCTCAGATAACGGGGTATCCATGACTTCATCCATATTGGCACTCTCGTTTGGATAAATTTCATCACAATCCTATTATACAACGTCTTTAGCCACGATATATATGTAAGAATGGTTCATTCTTACCTCGTCAAAGATGGTTTGTGGGCGACCTGTTGCAGCTGCTGACCACTTGTCAAGAATGTAGACTGACCACCAAACACGCCTTCGAGTCTCCTTTTCACTTTCTGGAATGTCCCAATTGTCACTCGATCGATGCAATCCAAGGTCTTGTGCCTATCATCTGCATTGAATAACATGTCTTGGAAATGATACTATTATCCACATACCAATCGCGTCGCCTAGTTAATCATGTTGATTAGAGAGAGAGAGAGAGAGAGATTAAAAAGTAATCCATCTACTTACCGCAGAGTTCAAGAGCCAACCGCTGGCCATTTTTTCATCGAGACTTGCGCGATGGTATTGACTAATGACGAGGGCTTGTATTGTAGCAACGCATGGGGTTGTATAGCGTCCTTTAAGATAGGTCAATAGGTTGTCGAATAGGCTCTCGGACCATCCTTCTTTCATGTTGGAAATGGGGATATCGGATAGCACCTTGTCGTCGAATATCCGACATGTCTCGATGTATCGTGCAGCGGCACCATATATGGAGTTGAGCAGTGGTGGTGATGGATAATCGCCCAATTGCCGTCGATATTGCTTGAGAAAAAGAATTTTATTGACGACAGGTAAACCAGGATGAATATAAGCAAAGTAGCTAAGATGATCGTTAGTAACGATCGGGCACCATGACCCTATAAAAGTGAAACACTTACACTTTCATCAGCCTGTCGCTTGTGATTTTATCAATTCCAGCCACAGTGTAGATCCAATCGTTCATTGTGTTGATGGTTTGCCCGGGTTTCAGTTTGCCGAGTTGCTGCAATAAGCGTATATTGCCATTTTGACCATCCTCATCTTCCTTATACATGACCAGGCTTTGCCCAAACTTTCGCACCTTGAAGCCGATATGAGATGCAACCCGTGCGTCTTCGAAATTGATCTTTTGTGCAAGAAACGGCAAGGGGCTCATGTCACCAATGTACCGTGCGCTGCCACTGCTGCTCAAGGAAGATAATCCCGATATCCGCTCTTGTTCGGCGATTGCAGCCTTTTTGCCCTTTTCAGGAACCGGAGTCGCTGTTGATGTTGTATTATTGTTGGTGCTGCTGCAGGTGCCAATTCCTGGGCCGTGGTTATTATAGCTGTTGTTACTGCTGCTATTACTGCTGAGAGTGCTGTGATCGTCATTTTCATTCCCGACCGCGTTGTTGTTACTGCGACGTCGTGTCGTTGAGGATTCATCTGCCGTATTATTGCTGGATTCATCTTCATCTGCCAATCCACCCAATATACGCTCCATTCGTTTCAGCCTGTTTTCCAATACTTCAATGTATCTACAAGACAATAAAATGAATGAATGATGATTTACAAAGAGTGGAAGAAAATAAAAGTTACCCTTTCGGAGGACCACGCTTCTTGGCGCTTTTTTAGAAAAGCATGTCAGCACAACTTGATATGAATATACCTAATCGAGATAAAATTTCCTATTACCTATCGTTAAACGTACACTCGACTTTGGCTGCTTGACAGTTCTTGCAAGGATGACCAGGACCTGCAGTATCGCATTTGATCTTTTTGCGTCGACAACCATCACTATGAGAATAGGTATTAGTCAGCCAATGGGTGTTAATTTACATCGTGTCGTTTTCCATTACCATGCTCTGCTGATACGCATACGTTTAACATCTTGTTGCCTGTCATCGTGTGATGATAATGCAGTGCTGGATGTCGGTGGTGGTCGGTATTGAGCATAAGGGGGTTGATGTTGTTGAGTGGGAGGAGGATAAGGTGCTAGTGGCATAGGTTGTAAATAAGGATGTGGTTGGAGAGGTCGTAGGGATGAAGCATGGGCAGGATATAATGAAGCCTGTTGTTGCTGTTGCTGCTGCTGCTGTTGTTGTTGTTGCTGATCGTGAGAGCGATCGTGTTCTGTTGACCATTGTAGTGACATTGAGGGTGTATTTAATCCTCGTGAATGGTATATTCAATTGTGAAAAAAGGTGGGTTGAGCGTCTTTTAATGTTGAATCGACAGGCTCGGGGATTCAACAAAAAGTGTCAAGGAAAGTAGGTGTTTTGTTGTGTGTTGTATTGTATGTGCGTGCGTGCTTGTGTGTGAGAGAGAGAACGAGAAAGAGAGAGAAAGAGAGAAATTAAAGGGTGCGTCAGGTAACCTTTGAAACACTTAAAGTCCGAAGCTTCAATGCCTAATGCTGCTATATTGCATAGAAAGAGAGACACGTATCCAAAAGATGATGATCATCTTGCGTGAACCCTTTATTTGCAAATGAGTCAATTGGTACCCGATATTTTGTGTTTTCTCTTTTGAGTCATATGATCCCATCGGTCAGGTCGCCGAATCGCTCACATCTTCCCCGCTATCACGTGTATAGTATCCCATTCTTCCTTGTCATTGTGGCGCGTTCATGCAACAAATGTTGCCACGTACTCCCATCTTTCTAAACATAGCTTTGTGTATTACATAATAGAGTGATGTTTATCGGGATGTCTCCACATGCGGAAGAACTATATTAGATGGATATATTACAGTAATCGAAAGGAGCCATTGTATAAGGAGAAGGTACATTGCTGTGGCGACGATGGGTGATTGTGGCGTTATAATTAATCCAACCCACTACATGATGATCGTGTTTAATTATCAACCCAAAGGAGCAAGGTATCGACTTACACATGAATAATTCACGGCAACTGTAGTTGAATAGAACCCATACAAACAATGGCATCCTCGTCACCATTGTCGATTCCGAGAAATTCATGACAATGTTGCCGTGCCTTGAGTCCAGCCAATAGTCGATCAGTAGAGAACGTCAATGAAATATCTTCATCATTGTTGGTTGCTGATGATAGCCCAGCTGCATCATTGCCTGTGGGTCGTCTCACGATCACCTTCCACTCCTTGTCGTTATCATAGTCCTTGACCACGCAGTCGTAATAAATTACTGATTCAAGGCAATCGTTCCAATCAGGCTCATTGTAGTTTGTAAGTTGTTGTCCTGCAATGCCGTATACTGATTGCTGCTCTCCAATGACATGGCCTTTGAATTCGGCATAGGTGCCTTGCTCGTCAATAGGTGATAGGAAGCATAAATGTGCGTGGCCGCTGATAAGCATGATGGTGTGCCCTTGTCAAAAAGAAAGGCGTAGTCTGAGTCTCACCCCACGTCAAATAGTCTCATCCCATCCGACAACAATAAACACAATTTCTCATTGTTGGCAAGATAAAGTTGGTTTTTACTACAGGATACAATATTGATGGGTTGATTGTTTGTGCGTGTGTGTGTGAGAAAGAAATCAAATACAGAATGGTTGATGGTCTGCACTAGCACCAGCTATTTTATTGCATGTAGCGCGGGGTTCAAGGTGTGCTTCGGCCTTGGTTGCACGATCAGATACAGGCGTCGGATTATCCTTGGAGGAGGAGGATGCAAAGGCTTGGATGGCAAACAAGAGAATAGCGATGATGGTCATTCGTGTCATGGTTGAAAAAAGTGAGAGAAAGAAAGAAATGTGAGATGCTCCATTCGTTGGTTGATATGGCTAAATATATCCCACTTGCTTGCAAGCAACCCCCTATTTTCCTTCTTGTATCTTTTCCCGCCTCCATCATTGTGGCTACTATTACTACTGCTACCACAAGTCGCTTCTTGTGGATCACCGATGATCTTGCAGCTGCTGTTGTTGCACCTTTTCCTTTTTCTTTTTTTCACTTTGCTATTGACAAAGCAGCAGCATCAAAACTTTGATTGATATACTTTTGCTCATTCATTTCGTATAGGATGAAGAAAGGAACCCATCACCAACCAAGACTTTGAGGAAAATTGTTATCTCTGAGAAAAATTCATGCGACGATAAAAGTTGATAAGGATGGTGTGACCAGGAATGAGCATTACAGCTGCCGCCAAGGGTCTACCTTTGTGCTAGCATCACGACCTGCAACTATGTTTATCCACTCCACCACCATCACATTTTCACGTGAAGTGAAATCAAGATAGATCAACTCCTTTGTAAAGAAAACGACGAGTGTAGCTCACATAATAGATTTATCAATAAAGAACATGGGATGTATGCTAATGAATATTGCTGTTGGCTAATTTGATTAAGATTTCATTCGAGTGCGGGGTGATTGTTTATCTTCTTTCCGTTTCTCCTCCTTATGTTTCCAAGAGCCGTTCGCAGTAACTTGTCAAGACGAGTGGCATGTCCACGACGAACCCCCATTCGACCCGCCATTCGACCACGAGCAACAGTGCGTATGCACACTATCAGCAAACGACATCAGTCGTCTGTAGCTACAGCAGAAGAAGCAGCAACCGCAACCAATGACGTCCCTTCCTCCTCACCTCCCAACAGGGGATTGAGTAAGCCAGGCACATGAAGAAAACAACAATGCTCATACTCACATGCAAGTATCTAGTGGCACCTATTGAGCGTTATGACGCACTGACTTCTGCAGGCAACACCATTCGAGCGGATCCACACCAAAGGGCCATTGTGCAAAAGTTGGACGATCTTTGGCATGAGTTGCAGCACTACACAGCACCTATCCCGGTGACAAACACACCACCACCACCAGACAAACATATTTACGATGATTTGGAAGAATACGAGAGTGTCTTTACTTCAGTGAGTTGATATTATGGGGGAGGTGGATCCGTGTTACTAATGATAAATGTATTAGGTGACCAAATGGTTCAAGAGCAAAAAGCCTGTTGTCCAATCAAGACCCCAACGACCTGCCAATGTCCCAAAGTCGATTTATGTGTATGGTGATGTGGGAACAGGCAAAACCATGGTGATGGATCTGTTTTATGACATGTTACCCATCAAACGGAAGCGACGAGTCCATTTTCATGCATTCATGCTCGATGTTCATGCTCGTATTCATCGAATCAAGACAACCCAACCTACATTGCCGAATCCTCTGAGTCCTATTGCCGATGAGCTTGCCCGAGATGCCTATGTTTTATGCTTTGACGAGTTCCAAGTGACCGATATTGCTGATGCCATGATCCTACGCAAGCTATTTGATGAATTGTTCGATCGAGGTGTTGTCCTAGTGACCACGTCCAATCGTCATCCCACCGAACTCTATCAGAATGGTATCCAGCGTCAATCCTTTTTGCCTTGCATCGATTTATTGATGGAGCGCTGCCACGTATTGAGCTTGGATTCTGGAACGGATTATCGCAAAATGGAGCGTGAAATGTCTCAAGTTTACTTTTATCCTCTCACCCAAGAAACGCATGAAAAGATTGATCGCATCACTCGCCAACTCACGCACGGCAAAACCATGACGCCTATGAAGCTGGAGTTTTTGGAACGATCCTTGACGGTGACCGAACAAGCCGATGGTGTGGCGCGTATGAGCTTTGCTGATCTTTGCGATAAACCTCTCAGTGCTGCTGATTATCTTCAAATTGTTCAGCATTTCCACACGGTCGTTCTCACTGATATTCCACGCATGTCCATGAAGCATCGTGCCATGGCTCGCCGTTTCATTACCCTCATTGACGCTCTTTACGAATCCCATTGTACGCTGATTGCAAGTGCCGAAAGCGACTTTTTGAATATCTTCAACGCATCCGAAGGCAGTGATGAAATCGACGATGAAATGCGCATGATGATGGATGATCTCAAATTGGATACGGTCGAGTCCCCCCTCTTTAGTGGTCAAGAAGAAGCTTTTGCCTTCCAACGTGCTTTATCACGTCTAGTACAAATGCAGAGCAAGGAATGGATTCAAAAGAACCTGTAGATTAGAATAAATTGTATACCTTTTTTTTGCCTCTGTAATGGGATCAAGTGATGTCAAAATGGTGCGTGCATGTTTACTGCATGATCATGTAGCTGAGCTTCTATATTTGTACTACTACCTAATCATCATCATGCTCGGTTTGCACAAAGATGTTGTCTACATATGTATTCCATAAAGCACGGCTCTCTTTAGTTTTTCGTGTCATGCGATGAGCTAGATCCAGCCAGCTGCCCACCGTTAGGTTTTGCATTCCATAGGTTTCATCCGTGCTATACTCGAGCTCAAATCTTGGTAATGCATGATGCTGCTTTTCATTGTTCCAGTAGGTGAGGTTACAATAGTACTGGTGATATCGAGTCCAAGTACCAAAGTGTGCGCTTCTCGAGTCGTTGTGATATTCATTGATTCGGTAACCTGGATAATAGATGGGCAAGATTGGGGGTGCAACGTGTACCACAACCGCCTTGTCTTGGTCGTTTGCATTGACCTGCTGATATTGGTGTTTGAGATTTGTAATATAGCGCCCTGAATCCTTTTCAATGCTGATGACCTTGTTTTCTTCTTGAGACTGTTGTTCTTGTTGGAGCACAATAAAGTGGTCATAGTTGACGTGTCCATAAAGATGAGCTGCGATGACATCTCGGAATTCGATTGAGAGCTGAGTATAAGCGGCTAAGCAACTGCTATAGAATGTACGTGCTGAGGGAGGCACATGGCCAATCATATACACACGTGCTTGCATGTTACGGGCTCTGGTAAGCTCCTCACGTATCCAATCGAGGTGACGGTTTCCAGCACTTTTTGGGTCTTTGCACGCAAGGACTTGGTCATTCGATTCAAAGAAATACAATGTATTGAGTGAAAGTACGCGGATGCCAGGGAGTACGTTGACGGCAAAATAGCCTCCCCGTCTAAATACATCTTGTTGGTCGCGTGGTATCATGTTGCTCCACAATTTACTATAAGCATCGAGCGTGGATGAAGCAGTAGATCGGAGTTGATTGTGTGGATGAACATCGTTGTTGCCTATATATAACAATGACCATCATTAGAAAAAAGTCTTTTCTTGCCGTAGTGGTAGAATGAGCAATATATGTATACCTATGCATGGTACAATGGGAATGGTCTTGTTATTTTCATCACGAAATGCCTCTTGTAAACTAGTTGTTATTTTATGATTGAGCTCCAGGATCTCTTGTTTTGTTCTTGGAATCTTTTTGTCAAGGTCGTGTCTATGATGAATGATCATCAATACATTGCATAGCAGGTTTTTATGTTGTATGGGTTACCTTGCATTATCACCGGTCCATACAATAAAGTCTATTTTGTCCTTCCAATCATCGGCAATGGTCTTTATAGCGTGGTAGACCCATGGCTCTGATGAATCGCAATCGGTAGTAGGTGCACCCCAGTAGCCTGCTAATTTGCCTTTGCGTTGCTTTTTCTTTCTAGGCTTCTTGGGTTGATCGTGACAACCGGACTTGATTGTCGCTCCATTTTGATAATGTGGGTCAAGCTGATGAAGATTAAAAAAGTGGTCAATGAGTTGGGAGAGGCGAGAAGCAACAGCACGTACGTGGATATCAGTAATGTGCAAGAATCTTCCATGCAGGTTTGTATTAGGATGTACTGCAAATGTATGTTGTTGATGCTGTCCATATGCAGGGACAGCAATGGCTAATGCAACCAAAGTGACAAGCCAGTGCATTTGGTGGAACAAAGAAAGAAGGATAAAAACAATAGCCTGTTGCTGGGGAACCGATGTCGTCAAGGAAAATCCATGCACCCTTACTTTTCCTTTTTGGGATGGTGGTGGTACAAACGAGGGCCCAAAATGCCTTGCACTACATGGTCCGTTCTTTCTTTCACCTTTTCCCTTTATCTGTTACTCTTGAGCTCCTGAGTATCATCACCGCTAATACCGCTCCTTAATACTACTCTCACACTCCATTCCTTTCCTTCACTATTGTCTCCCCCACTTTTGACTCATGATTGAATACTTGCTGTCAGCTGCAATGGCCATTGGGCCAGCATTGGGCTACATTGACCAGGTCAGTCTTGTCATTACCCAATCGACAATTACTTTTACTCATATCAAAACCTATGTTCCAGTACTTTATTATAAAGAGACAACAATCGAGCAGTGGATTTAATCCTGTAACATGTGCGATCCTCTTGTTTTCAAAGTAAGCATGTTGTTGCTGTTGTAGTTTATGCAGCGGAATCACATTCCCTGATTTGTCTCACATTCATCGTCATCCTGTAGTATTGTGCGCATCTTTTTCTGGCAAGTAACATGGATGGTTGCTATATTTAACATTGTATTAACATGTTGGTCTGTAATCATAGGTTTGGCAAACGGTTCGATACGACCTTGTTGATTCAGTCAGCCGTCATGATCATAACACAATCAATTCTATTGGAGACTGTTATACGCCATCGCACCCCTGAAAAGCACGAGAGTGAACCATTAAAGGACCAACAACAAAGTCGACGACGACGACGGTTTTACGATACGTTTTGGCAATGGCCGCACTATTTGGATTACGTCAACTGCCTATTGGGCTTCACAACGGTCGTTGGTGTGGCGTATGTACTCTTGGGCAAGCTACCTTGGTTTGTGGAAGCTCTGGGTATTATCAGTCTTGGCATTGAAAGCACACTACCACTACCACAATGCATCTCGAATTTCAAGACAAGATCAACTGCTGGATTTAGTTTGATTGTGCTGGCCACATGGGTAAGAAGTACTAGTTATTCTATTGTTAGTAGTAGTTATATGCTCACAAAGACCAATCTTGTAGTTTCTGGGAGATGCATTCAAGCTCTTTTACTTTATCTACACCAACGCTCCTCTTCAATTTGACTTGTGTGGCGCGATCCAGCTTTCGATTGATTCATTGATTGTCATGCAATCCATCCTCTTTTCAACCAAAGTGAAGACATGGTTAGGGATCCATCCACATCCAGATAAACACCTTTATGAATCGATACCTTAAAGAGCGCTAGAATGTCATAACAATGAAATTTGTTCATTAAACGGATATCAGCTAGTTCTAGTGGTAATAGCAATTATAGGAGTTGCTTTGTAGATTGGGGGATACTATTTATGGATTATATGACAGAAGAAACAAGGTGTTGTGTGGATGCAAATGCATAGAAGAAGATGAGGTGTGCGTGTGTGTGTGTGGGATGATGAGGACTACTACAAATGTAATTGCTGTATAGTGGTGAATGATGATGGTGATACGGAATGTTGTTGTTGTTGTAAAGGGATCAAGATCGATTCATCTTTAGAGGAAACCATTTACGTGTGGAATGATTGTTGCCGAGGATGTCATCTTCTATCGGTTCAACAGGAGAATACTTTAGCGGTTTAGGAGGATATTGGGTAACGACAGGGGGAGGTGGAGGCTGGATGGTGGCGTAAAAGTGATCCTGTTGCCCCTTGCTGAAAGGAATAGTGTTGTTGGCATCTCGGTGATTGTTGTCATCTTCATCACATATGGCTGTTTTAAACTTGGCACGCAAATAAGCTGATGACCGTCGAAGAAGATTACGTGCGCATCGTCGTCGTGGCTCAGTAACACTTCGATGTATTGGAGCATAATTAAAGGGGGTTGGCATTGTTCGTGCGAGTGGCGTTGGTGCTGTTGTCGTTGAAGATGGCTCCACATGTTGATTATTTGCATCATCTCGTCGTTCGTCTTGGCTGTTGATACTGCCATTGCTTATGCTGCTGCTATCGTAAAGGCTATCACTGCTGATCGTATGGGGCTGGAAGCAAATACTATGTCGATACTAGAGAAAAGATCAAAAGTCATGAGCATGTGATATATAGATTGATGCACACAAGGAATACTTGTATAAAACCTGCTTACACCCAACTGCTCCATTTCAGCATGTAAACGCGTTCGTCTTTTATCGAATTGCCGAATGAGACTCTGTGAAAAGGAATCGCTGTTGTCATGGTCGATTGCCATGGGCAGCCAGTTTTGTAGAGAGGGTTGAACTGCCGGCTGCTGGGCACGAGACGCCGACATGTAGTAACTGTTGATGTACGCTGTATCGAATATACGAACAAGGCTTGGAAAAGTAAGCAAAAGGATCAAGAAAATGAAAAGAAAGGTTTATAAGATGATCGCCTACAGAATGATAGGTCGTCCCTCCTTCCACACTTTTATGTTTATATGGCACGTGTCTCATGTCGCGCCCGTCCGACATAACAGGTTTTGCTGGTCTATGCTCACTTGCTAGCATCTCCTCTCTTATTCCTCCTTCATCGTCTTTGTATCATCTCCTTGCAGCAAGATACCTAGAAATTCCATATATATAAACCCGATACACTTAAAAGTCTCGTTATTTACATTCATATTCGTGCCTTGCATCAACAGGTTCTATTATTGAATTATGTGGGCCAGGACAATCGGTAGCACAATCGTGCTACGCGTTGCAAATTAAAGTCCATTTTCTCAGCTATAGACCTTGCTTACCAAAACATCACGTAAAAGGGATCTACTACTAAAATTGACATGGCTCACACATTATGGAGTCAATCAATCATAGCATTGATGACCTTTATCTCAAGTTTGATCCAAGTTGATATTTTATTAGCGGATAGGACAGCAGCATAAAGTAACTGATACATCATTGTCACATGTCATTAATGTGCGTTTTCAGTTGTTGCTTTTCATTAGAGGAGTCGGGATGCTTTTATGAGTATTCACGATAACAAGAGCCTTAGATTGATTACTGTATGCTATGCATAAGGGGTGGATGGGATTAATAGCTCTTCTACAAGCACGATCAAGTCATTTTTGTAGGTCACTGTCTGATGAGAAGGGCGTCATCCCTCGTCCGATTTAAGCAAAAGTAGCGGCCTTTTTCTTCCTATCGCTTGACCGACTACCTGCTATGAAACCAGACGATGTCGTTGTGCAACTAAAACGCAATGGCTCCTTTGATCAACTACGAAAACAACTACTCACAGATTTTCAGAATGAGGTGCGCATGTTATCAGCAGACAATGGACGGCTCATGGTTGTGCTAATGCAACGTAACTTTTATTTAGCCTGAAGGCAAAGCATTTCTAGCCAAGATCAACAACTTTATGGAGACTATGGTACTCAAGGATCCAACACTACTAGAAAAAGATCGTTCAGCGTTCCTTTCATTGGTCACCAGTGAGCTAGAAAAGTATGGGATTATCATCATTGTTGGGCATTTCATTGTTCAGTAACAGACCTTGTATGTTTCATAGGGAAGGCATGTATCAATCAGTCAAGGAACAAGTTCTTGGAACCATGTTACAAAAGAAGGATTATCAAGATCAAATCGATGAGCAGATGGAACAAGTAATCGCTAGTCGTCAAGAGTCGTCTTCGTCGTCGTCATGATATGATGCAATAATAATGCGATGCGGTGGATCCACAAGAAGCCGGATACTCAGTCGTCGTCGTCGTCGTCGTGCCACTACTACTCACTCGCTTGGAGCAATCACCGGATGCTTTTACAACACGTTAATGACCGGTTCATGGCTACCTTCCATAATCATGTGGTGCAAGCGATGCTTAAGGATGGGATATTTGTGCTAGTTGATAGTTATTCAAATAAAGAACCCATTTTATTGTTCATGCTTCGAGATTGACTACAGCAGGTGGCGGAAGAACAACTAAATCCCAACTCCTTTTCCTGACACTCATACACTGAACCGAACCATGGACCGTGTATTGCGCAACAAGATACTTGTCGTTGGTACAGGCGTACTGGATTTTGTACGAGGTAGATAGAATGCATAGCCATCCAAGCTTGTTTCTTGTTTGTTCACTATATTGTCAGGCATTTTCAAGTCGTGTCAACTTGACTTTCCTCAGAAACTGGTGGACGATGAACTAAAGAAATCGAACGGCTCCCATTCTGGCATTCGCATTCCTTGGACGATCACCACCAAATACTATGTTGCTTCGGTAGACTTTTGGTTGGACGAAATGGCTGCCGACATCGATCACAAGGAGGTCATCAAGGGCTACACTGATCCCGACAACGGTGTTGGTCAAGTGGTGGATGCGTTCGTCTACGTGTTTCACAAGGATAACGTGAGCAAAAAAGTTTCATGCGAGGCATATAGCGTGGATGCTGATTACAATGGTTGCTAGGTGGAGAGCTTTGAAGGTGTCAAAGAGTGGATTTCATTTCTGGACAAGTATGAACCATCTATTCGATTATGCGCCGCATTGCCGTTCAAGGAAGAAAAGAAGCAAGACTTTGAAGACATTGAGGAATGGTGCCTTGATCATCAATTTGAATATGTGGATATGGATGAAAAGACTGTGGAGCCTCTGGACAAGGGTGGATGGGATCTCGCTGTGGACATACTTCAAACAAACTTATGGGATGGTATGAAGGAGCACAAATCTTCTCATGACCAAGATGATGAGCAAGCCGCAGATGAAGAATTACTGAGAGGTAGGTTAGGCTGTTTATGTATCAATCAACGTCAATGCTAAAAAGGGCCACACAGAGTTACAAATGCTGAAATTGGAGAACGAGCGTGATCAAGGTATGAACCTGATATCATCTTCAAACCTATGATCATGAGCTTATATATACACCTTATAGGCGAAGCTGATATGCCATCGCAGAGTGAAATCAACGAGATGCAAAAACTTCTCTTCAATGATATAGACAAGGAAGATGGATTGGATAAGGCATTTGAAACGATGCAGGCTTTACGAGGTGAGTGATGGATGCTAAATATGGAAAATGACGCTAACATCGAACAATAGAACAAGGCAAAGACTTACCGGATGAAGAGCGGCGGAAACTTGCAGCCAAGGTGGCCTTGTCATTTGCAGCTCAACTCGGTGTTTAGATAACATGATCCTATTTGTACATTTTGCCCATACAGAAATCATGACTTTATTTATCGAGATTGATTGGTATCTCAGACCATGCGATAGCGGGGCATAGTGGTACACTGCGGGTTTATACTATTGTTACAGTGTTTGTCAATGCAAGGGATCTGATATTTGTTTGCATCAAATCTACGCATTTGGATTATATGAGGAGGGTCGATGAATCCAAGGAGACAATCAGCACATGGACATTATTGAATTCAACAAGCATCATTATATACAACCGAAAAAAGAAATTCGTCAACAAGAATAGCACAGGAATTTCATAGAGTGGCTCTTTCATCACTGCTGCTGCAGCAGACCACTGTGTCACCAGGGGGTTGCCAAGACGCTTCTAATCAGGAACTATCTTTTGACTCCGTTCATAGGTGTAGCTCAACGTGCGCCTGCTCCGTGTTGACCCAATTTTTCTCTCTTTTCCCGCTGGACTACGATGCGGCCAGTCTTTGGATGTCTACTACTTTTCATCTTTTGCTTCCTCAATGCGCTATTACCAGCATTGGGTCATATGTCACCACAAGAGGTGGATGTCTTGATGCAGCAAGATTTACTCAAAAGAGGTAAGAGTGGATGATGATGATTTATTAAAAGCATGCTTCTTAATCATTTTGGCTTTTGTATAGCACCCCAAGGTATATATCTATATAATCACCCACATACGATCATCTACGAACAGCTTAAAAACCCATCTATATTCTATTTCTAGCCGATAATAATCCTTCAGCACCACCAGCGAGCGGACAACAATCACAATCACAAGGAGGAGGAGGTTCAGCACCTGCTGGATCCAATGGAGGAGGAGTCAACACAGCACCACAAACAGCAGCAGGATCGAGTTCAGCAGCACAAGGAGGAGGTGATGCACTTGGTGACTTGCCGACATCCACCAGCTTTGGCAATACAGTGTTTCCAGGCAGTGCTAGTTTCCTTACGCCTACCGGTAGTGGATCAGTATCACCACTTTTTCGTATCGATGGTCGAGAAAATGTCACCTTTGTATGGGAATATGAATCGGTATCCGTACGTCCTGTCAACTTGACGCTTGCTGCAGCAGGTCCCAACTCTGTCACCTATACCATTGCCGCTCTTCAAGGCGGTGCCACTAGTGCAGAATGGCATATTGCAAACATTCCTCGGGAATCGCCTCTGATGAACGGCTACTACGAGATTCAACTTTATGATCAGCGAGGCATCTCAGCAAGCGAATCACCTGGTTGGCTCTCACCCCAAACGACTTTGACTATTGCCTTCTATTCTGGAGAGACGTATGCAAATGCAACCGATACAGCTGGTAAAGTTATTATTAAAAGCAAGGGGAAAAAAGAGAGAGAGACACACACCTAAAAAGGGGGGATTGGTAACTGACATAATGGAAACCAATCACAGGTAATGATTGTCCGATATGCTTGTACGATGCTGCATCCACCTTCAAGGCATACGGTACAACACTTGGAGTGGCTCTCGTGACCTCTGCCTTCTTCATCTATGGTATCCTCTACTAGTGTGCATGCCGCATAAACGCCAAATATATCAACGATTGGCTATGAGTCATTCAAGTACAAAATATACAAACAAAAAAGACGGCTCTCCGGCACCTTTCTTTTTCTTGTTGCATGTCCATTCAGCCTATTTCCACAATGAAGCATCGGCTTATCAGCTACTCTTACAAAATCATCATCCACATGTTACTGTACACACTTGTAACTCAAAATTAAAAGAACATCATTTACAGGGACCTACGCTGCATAATCACGAGTGATGGTTGTGGTCGTTTTTTGAATGAGCGCACGAGTATGTATTGATGCCTGTCATCGGATAATCAGTTTGTTGTGATTCCTTGCATACTGCATTATTACTGTTATGCCCCCAATGAGCGCGTAATGTCATATCAGAGTGACATAAGGGATAAGGGAGGTCACATCAAGGGATGATTATGCGCGCTGTTTCAAGGGTGGGAACAAGTGGACATTGGAACGGGTGTTGGCGGATAGGGAAACGCGTTCAACCCAAATCGCATTCAGACGACATTTTAGGAAAGCACCTGCTGTTGCTGTTAAACAGAAGAGCTCTCTCTGCTACAAGCACACCGAGCACACCTTTTCTTTTCTTTCCCATGGAACTCAATATTTGCTTGTATTGCGAAAAGCGTCTACTCGATGATGTATGTTGCATTCTATCATCATTCTACGCCATGACAATCATATTCTGACTCGGTTATTTCTAGTCGCTGTCATTCTGCTCCACGACTTGTCAAGCCAAAGAAGCTGCCAAGGCACCCGACACTGAGCTATTGTTCAGCAATATCACCCACCATCATTCGCATCGTTTTCGACACTCCTCGGCAAATATGATCTGCCATAGCCCACCACTATCACGGATCTCATCCACTTCTTCCTCAACAGTCTCGTCAACGGATGATGGATCTTCCATCTTTCTTTCTTCCGATGACAAGCATGTCATCTAGAGACGATTATGTCTTATCAAGTTTTGTCTTTTCACGCTTTTCTTTTCTCTCGCTCTCTCTTCCTTTTCACTCTTTCATCTATCATATATGTTATCCTCTTTTTCTTATCATGGCATTTCCTTAGATTGTAACCATTATGTCCTCTCCCCCTTTTTCACATTGTATGTATGGTCCTCCCTTATCATGTACATGTCGTCCCTTTATATGCTGGCACCTTTATGATTTATTCAGGCACAATTCCATTCGTTGTACAAAGTTTCCACTTTTCCTATTGCTCACATCATTAGTATTACTTGTATAAATGTCGATCATTACCTATACGCACAGACTAATGGACTTGCCTCTTGCCCAGAGTGACCATGAACGCGTATTGGATGTGTAACGGACCAAAAAGACGGGGCCTGTGCGCGGTCCAATTGATGTTGATCTTTTTGGGATCACACATAGCTGATCCCTCCGCACCGTAAAGGTTGCGTATTACGCCCTACGATTGATAAGAGAACGAGACAGAGGACAACCCCACCTATCACTGATCGTTTATTTCCTCACATGACAGCTAGCTATCTCCCCCCTTGCATATGAGTATTAAGTTTTCTGATGGCTACACGACGACTTTTTATCATAAATAGTGTGCCTCAAGAAGCAGCAGACGCGACGTCATTCGATCCACCACCAGGGTGTACATTTATAAATCAATGGTGATTTTCTTCTCATTAAAAAATTCCCCCCAACTAACACTGCGATAAACATTTATTCATGCACGCCAACCTTTGTTTGTATATACAGAGGATAGCATCATACTTGTTGGCGTTCTACTTGCGCATCCGCAAGTCCCATTTTCCTTTCGTATGGCTCGTAGATGTAATACCGCCGCGTAACTATCGCTATCTCTGACTTTTTCAATACGCCGCAATGGATCAGGAATCCAGCGTGTCGATAAATAGATAAAGAGCTGAGATGGAAGTTAAGGTTAGTGAAACCTTAACTTTGAAGCTTGGTGCGCTTTAACTCATGTGCCGCGTTTTTTTTGCCTATCATGATGTAACAACAAACCCCACACAGGCATCACCCATATGTGTCGAGTGTTGAGGCCAATGTGTACATGGGGTGGTGTTTTCAAAAGGTGTTATGTTATGCTATGTATATATTGTCTTCAATGGCTCATTCATGTCATCATCGCGTTATTATAGCAGGTGCTGTGTTAATTCTGCAAGGGACGATCGTGCACATGATTTTTCACAATGACCAAAGGTCCTTCAGTTGCTCGTTACACGTCATCTATTTATTCGACTTGAATGGTCCCTTTAAAGAAAACAAGGTTCTTGACATGAAAAGTATTTACTAAGGGTGTAATATGAATCGAATTTACAATCAAAGAGGGCTGGAGATCAATCACGATTTTGGATGATGTATGCTTAGAACGATATTGAATAGCCAACGCATTCTCCCACAGAGTGATAAAGTGTATTTTCATATAGCATTATTGAGTACGTGTGAATAAGAAGGGAACTATTCAATGTCTGACGTACAAGTTGTAGATTCTGGTACTTCTGTGCTTGTCGTATCAGTGTCGTCAGTGGTGTTCTCAGCGTTCGTCACAGGAGATGAATCATTTACTGGGGGCTTTGCTTGGAACCGAGGATCTGTCCGCCACTTTCCATAGCTTAAGAGTTCCATATTGGCTGCTTCGGGTGTGATATGTAGTAACGAACCAGCATCTTCATGTTCACCTCCTTTGAGAAAGTGCTTGATAGCTTCTTCACCGAGTTTTCCTTCCTTGACATGGGGGAGGTTACTGTCATACTTGACAACTATCCACGCATTGTTTGAATTGACCCAATGAATGTCCAAAGGCACCAGTTTGGGATACAGCGCTTCAATTGACACGTCCTGCATGCCTGACGGTATACCAGTGAGATACAACCGGTTCGGAGGCTCATCATATACAGCTATAAAAATGACAATGAATACCAAGGGATGGATGCCCAAAAAAGGGGTACAGTGTACGTACGCGTTGGCTCTGGACCAGTAAGATCAAGGTAAGGATAATCACTTCTCATTTGATATAACCGATTGTAGTAAGGGGTCAGTGTGCTTGCCAAGAATGGATTCTTTTTATCTTCAACCTCCTCTTTGTCTTCGGTTTTCTCCTTGTTATCCTTGACTAAATAGAAAGGGTTAGCTACATGCCACATTTTCAATCATGTATCAACTCACCTTCGGATTCATGGATATACCGCACAAAGCCAAGATAGATCGTACCGGTCATATAGGCGTCAAATCCTGCTTCATGCTGTGATTCACCATCGTGGGTATAGCGGTCGTAACCAGGAGCCATCTCTTTAAACACCCATTAGCATAGATCCTTGTCATAAGATCACACCAACCAGTATCTTACCAATCCGGATATCACTTGCCACCATCTCGTCATGAATTGTATTGTACAAGGGAAGTAAAGCTGTTGTATCAAAGCAGCGCTATATATATGGACCGTTAGATACCGGATCCGAATTCTGGGATCGATTGCTTACCTTTAGCCTGGGATGAAACTCAGCCATATACTTGGTGTCGACAATGCTAGAAAGGATCGAAGATTATTAGATGAGCCTTGGATTGAATTGCTTGTATACTTACTTTGGCCACATTTCGGTTACAATTTCTTTGAATTCATGCAAATGTTCGGGAAGGTATTGCCAAAATTGGTCCACTGTGTGACAGAGATCCAGAACACCATTATGTACAATGATTGGGCATTCAGCCGACTTGATGAGCTCGATGATGACACGGAAATTCAATTCATTCTTGATCTACAAATCAACCATTCATTGAGCATGAGCTATGTGGGTGGGTGGTTCAATTACTTACATATACACGTCGGGTCTTGTCTCGCTTTTCCTCGGCTGAAAGCTTAAAGATTTGCATATGCTTGGTATCACGACTCTTGGCCATCAAGAAGCCATTGTATCGCCTAAATGGATGCATTATGGATTAGTACAAGCGAGACATCATGCATGTGTGATCACGTACGGATGCTGTAGTTCTTGATGTAAGAGGCGACGGATGAATGAATTATTGGTTTGGACCAGCAATGGTGATCGCGCTTTGCCATGTTGTAGCCAATGATCTATATTTGACCTGTAACGAACACAGATGGTTACTATGCCACTTACTTGGTACCAAATACGATGCTTTACCTTGTGGTTTGCAGGAACTTCTTTTGTGGTTTAGTGAGTGAGTCCACTATTGTAGAAGAAGAGTGTGAATAAGGGTATGTCATGATGATAGCAAGAATATGATACACATACAATCAATGTGATTCTGGCGGTTGATGACAGTTCTAGTTGTACCACGATAGCCTTTGCTTTCGATGCCCGTCTCAGAGTAATTGTAGAAAGGAATGCCACCATCAATGAGCTTGTTGAAATCAAACTTGTGTTCACGTAGAAACTGCAAACTGCTGGCATTGGATAAAAAGGTACGCTGGCTGGTCATGCCTTCAGTATCGCCACCGAAAATGAAAAAGTTGAAGGGCTTGGCTGTGTAATGTTGATCATCCACCTTTTTAAACGCACATACGCCGTATTGAATAATCGAAAACTCTTTGGCTGCCTGTCGCATCTTTCGATATCGATCGTTCATATCATCGCTGTGCTGAAAATGGTGACCACTCGTCATTAAGCCTATTGGATAAAAAGAGTATCAATATATATCGTCCACGTTGAACACTGCAAGACGTCTCATTCATACCAGTAAACTCGGCATCGATCGATATGCAATCAGCCTCCAGCAATGCTTTCTTGATTTCAGGCAAGGATCGTACGAAATCTTGTTTGAGGATCTCCATGATCTGGAAGCGAAAGAGGAAGGGACCTTGACAAGTAAGCGTACCCACTATTTGACATTACGCGACTGCTTTTTAATCAACCTTTTGCCCCTTCTTTTTTCTTTGCATGGTTCAACAAGTAGAAGATAGAGTAAGGATATGAAGAAGAAGGTGCATGGGAACGTATGGATGATCCACCTGAACACAGTAGACAATGGCACATTTTTTGGGTGCAAATTCATTCATGAAGCGATAAGCAAAACGTCGATGCATGAATTGCACCACATCCAAGACATCTCATTTTCATTACTTCGATCACCACACTTGCAGACTTAAAAAAGAGATCATTTCACAATAAAAGGCTAGATTATACCCTATCCACCCACATTTACTACGCTGTTGCATCATGATATAGACAAAGAAAGAAATGATATATATTATAAGCATAGATCCATATTATAAAAGTGCTCTTTCATGTATATAGAGTATAACCAGGGAGATCAAGTTAGGTATCCTTTGTGTGTGTATGTGTGTGTGTGTGTATGTTTGCACATGTGAGGAGCAAGAGAAGACCAAAGAGAGTAAGCTCCGGTCAGTCACATAGAGAGCCCCTTCTTCCTTCTTCCTATCTATGGCCTTCAACTCTATCCATCGTTCACGTTAATGACACTAAGAGACAAGGGAGAGCCTGATATTGAACCTGTGCAGGTAAACCATTTCCACCATTCCCATTAACGTGCTTTATACAAGATGATTGGCGACCTTGGTTCCAGAATCCAGTGACACTTTTCTACACAACCCCCCTTCAATGACCCACATTGTGATATCCATCTAATATACAAAGTTCATTTGTAGTTCCACAGTGCCAAGGAACTGGACGCTGACTTTGCTTCTATGCTGGCAGTATATCGAGACAAAGAAACAGAGCACAACTGGGAGTCGAGAGATAAGTCGGTTACGCGCCTTCGAGCTATTTTACGAGGAGACTCGAATGAAAAGTTCCATGACAATTTATTGCTCGGGTTTCGACAAATGGTGGATGGCATTATCAAAGCTGTAAGTACAAACATACACTCAACGTTGTTATGGGTCAAGAGAAAAATTAATCCATTTGGTATCCAAGGTGGAAAGTTTACGTACATCACTTGCATTGAATGCTCTTACATTGGTTGGAGAAATCGGCATTTATCTTGGACGATCCATCGACCATTACATCTATGAGAGACTTGCAGATTGCTTGGTACGCTGTTCCACAACGACGAAAAAGATGATCGCTTCAGCAGCTCTTAAAGCAACTACGACCTTTTTACGACATGCAACATATTATCACAAGGTCATGAATATGCTGGCTATCTCGATGAATGAAAAGAACAACCAGGCACGCGACTTTACAATCACCTATGTCAAAACCATCCTTCAATCACACGCACATCGAGATCACACACGAGCCATCATGGATCGATCTGGCAACACCGAGATCATTGTCAAGATACTCACCAAGGGCATAAACGATGCGACACCATCGGTCAGAGAGAATTGTCGAGAAGCATTTTGGATATTCTGGGAATATTGGAGAGAACGTAGTGAAAAGTACGGTTTTACTCTTGGAGGTGGAGAGTGATGTCTTATCATTTGTTCTTATTCTTGTTTCTGCAGTATTCTTAAAAACTTACAGCCACCTGCCAGAAAAGCATTGGAAAAGTCAAAAGCAGCAGCTCTTGCATCAGCATCAAAACAACGAGGTCTACGGAGTCCAACAAATTCGAGTAGCTCACTAGGATCACATCGCAACATGGGTGACACGCATGACACTGTATCGCCATCTTCATCCAGTGCATCCAATGGATCTGGTACATCAAACGAGCAGCATTCTCATCATGACATACCCCGAACAATCACTCGTTCAATATCACCAAGAGCTTCATCACCATCCATTAGAAGCACATCACCCCATTTAATGCGTTCAACTTATGGATCACCACCACCTGTGCCATCACAGCTTCATGCATCCTATATGGCACCACCCACATCTCCTCCGCCACCACCCGCCACAAACGCCACTCGGAAGACACGTGTACCCGGCTTATCTCGGAAAAAGTCAACCATTGGATCCGGTGCCAAACGCAAATTGAGTCTCATGTCCATGTTGAATCATGATGATTTATCAATGCGATGTGATGGATTGCACATGTTGGCACGCAAATTGGCGAGTCATCCTTACAGCACCATTCATGATCTTTCGGGTATCCATATTGACAGTTCGTCGGGTGCAGTCGATGGTCCAAAATTGAAGGAGGTTGTTTGGGGAATGTTCCAAGAAGACAATGTGCGTTTGTATGAGACATTATCCTCATGGGAAGGAGTGGCTGGGCTATTGATGAAATTGATTCCTTTCGACGAATATATACCCAAGCTGATTTTGGATGCGTCGGCAGATGCTGTTTCTCTCAAGACCGAAGATGACATTACCAAGTTTGAATTCGCCAATCAAGCCTTCAAGAAGGCCAAGATATTCTTACGACGACATGATCCTGATCTTGCAGAACGACTTTTTGCCGCCGTGGATGAAGTTGGAGGCTTAGGTACAAGTACGCCATCACTAAGACGACAAGCAAGCAACATGATGATGATGATGGGTGGAAAGAAAGATCCAATGCGGCAACCAGCTGTACGTCGCAAACTTACCAGCCGCTATCTCGAATGGCTTGATGAGTTGGTTATGCCTATTCTCGGTCTGGATGTCAACACCAATGAAGAATCAGATGCCGATTTAGCAGCAGCAGCAGAATGGATTGGGGATGTGCCTGATAATGTAGCCTCAACATGGTTCGACTCGGATGTGCATGTACGACAATGCCTAGCAAAATTGCTACCACCTGTCAGCACATCAGCATCTGGTTCTATCGTTCATACGCCCTTGGTTTCACTTGTTGCTCATCTGCGTCTGGTCAACCAAAAGCTATTTGAGATTGCCGCTTCAGCATATGATACATCCACAGTCAACAAGATCAGCCGAGTGCTTGGTATCCATATTCGAGCTATTCCTGATTATGTGTGTCAAGCAGCACCGATTGATCATGAACCAGTACAAGTCTCTGATGTTGATGATGATCTACAACTGGAAGAACAGCAACCTATTCAAGATGAAGCGGAAATGGCGTCTGTAACATCACTTGATCCAGTGGCAACTGATACCAGCCCTGCAACACAAGATACACCCAACTCGATACCGCAGCAATCACCAATCAATGAAACGATCCCAACTTCACCGGTAGTTACCCAGCCAACCATTTATAATGAAACAGCATCTCGCCACCATGACAACGACACCCTGGAATTAGATTCTCAAGTTACTTCTCCTCCACCTCCTATTTCTCATGAGCCTCATTCTCCATCCGTGGCACCACAACAACCTCAGCCTGTCATGGAATCGATGCCGGATACCCCAGCAGAAAAAGAGCCCATCAAATCATCCATACCACCTTACCTCAGTGAATCTGTTCCTGAACCAGAGCCATCACCAGAGCCAAGTAGACCATCTCCCACTTCATATGCCCCTCCTCATGATACACCAGCAACTTCAGCTTACAATACTGCCTCCGACATGACAACCACCAATGGAATGCACATGGATGATCTTACAATTCCTATTTCTGCACCAGTAAGTTACAAGGTCAATGTTTGATGATCCTTTTGCTCATTGTATGAATTCATTGTTGTAGTATCACAATGACACACCAGCACATCCACTTGTTCCAAATAATCACAAAGCAGATGATATGGCACGTACGGAGGCTCCCATCAATGGAATACTCAGTCACCATCATGATGATACCCATCGTCAACATCAAGGATTGAATGGCATAATGGCGCACAATTCACTACACCATGAAGATTTTGATCATTCGAGAAATATTGACTTTGCACCTAATTCGCTTAATGATCGATCGAGTGTTTCGGGCAGTGAAGCAGGCCTTGTATCATTGGATTCAGCAACGTCACCAACACCACCACCTCCACCACCATCATCAAGACATCAACATGCCACACGACCCACCATCAGCACTGAGACAAGCAACAACAACAACAACAAACCCTCTCGTCGTATTCAGGGCACAGTGACCCATGTTCCATACTTTGCACCCAAGCAAGTGGATGATCCTTTGCCTGTATTTGCAGAGAACAAGCGATCTGAGGCGAATGTAGCAGCAGCAGGTCGTGGTGGCAAAGATAAGACAGCGACACTGTATGCTATGGTGGATAAGCTCAAATCGGCATCAGCTGACAATAGCACCTTTCGTAAATTGGCGCGCTTGGCACGTGAAGCATCTATCATCCAACCCTGGGACCAAGGTGGTGCCAATGAAGCATACAGTGAGGTGTGGGCAGGTGCTGACAACAATGGTGGTAATTTTGTGGAGCTCATGCAAGGCATCTTTATTTACCTCGGTGATGGCAATGATCATGGTTGCAGCAAAACAGTATCGATGATTACCGTTTTGGATCTCATACGTCAGTTACTGGTTACTCAAGTGGGGTTATTCAAGTATTACGAACGTAAGGTGGATGCTCAAGGCATGAGTCTAGAAGCACGATTGACTGAAAGATTATTGGTTGTGCGAGCCAATGATGATCCCTCGGTACGTAAGTTAGCATATATGGAGTGAACTTACGCTCATGATATGAATATGATTAGGTATCAACGGGTGCTGAGGATGCCCTAGACACATTATTGAGCGTATTGGAGCCACACAATGCTTTTGACATGATGATCGCCTATCTCATACATCGGTTGATCCTTGCCCCGTCATCGGAAGATCAGAACAATCAATCGCGGTATCACCCCGTGGGGACAGCATTTACATATTTGGGTAAATGCGTAAGGGAGGTTAGCGACACATTCTTTGTCGACGAATGGCTTTCTCAGGGCGGTGCCATGGTGTTCATCAGGGTGAGTTTCATCATAGCAACATGTCATCATCTCACCTTTTGGTTTTTTATTCTCACCCTTCTATTTTTCTTGACGATAGGGCATGAACCATCCCATGATTCACGTACGCAAATCGACTGTAGAATCCATTGTCGAATTTCAATCAATATTGGGTGATGACGTTTATCAATTCCTGGACGATCTACGAGCAGATCAGGCAAATTTAGTCAAGCATTACGTTTCCCGGGCTGTAAAGCAACGTTCAAGCCATAGCAGTTTCAATAGTGCCCCTCCTAGCCATCAGCTTTGAATATACAATCTTTCCCTCGCAATCGATTATTCCCCCCTTTTTTTCTTCCCTGATTATCATCGTATCTAATATCGTTAACTTTTTTTTCTATACATCACTCGCCACTTGATGATGATATGACAGGGGGTTGGCACTGCATGAGGAGGAGGAGAGAGAAAGCATGGTAGTGATAACGAGGAGTGCATTCATAGAAACGTTCTGTATGTATATATTCACCGTGTTGCGCCCTTACTTGTCCCTGCATTATAGCGCAAGAGAGAGTGAGAGAGAGTGTGTGTGTGATGGGAAAGAAATTTAATATGACACGGATGTGCTGCATAAATGGAAAAAAAGCCAAGGGATCACGTGTGATGTAATTGTATATGCACATAGGTAGCGATTATCGCATCGCATTGGCATCACATACAGAAAGCAGGGATCTGGCGTCAGCGTTGATTGCAGATCAGCTGAAAATTCATCATGTATCTATACTCCTTTGCTTTGATGTTGTGTGTGGTGATGGTGGCGCTGTATCCTACGTAGTACCCCACCATCGTCGTGTTTTTTGTTTCCTCGCCCCTTGCTGCTCATTAGAGCTTCCAAGCTAGAAAGCCCGCTGGACGTGATTCAAATACTAGCAGCACTCGCGTTATACACTAACGCACAAAAAACACAACACCAACTAACCCAGGGAACAGAGCAAAAACGAGAGAACGTGCGTACGTAGGAGTAGTAATGAAAATTACACCGAATGTCCCATTTCTGTTTTGTCCCACTGTGATGCACCCATACATACATACATACATATATCATCGTTGTCCCAAAAGCATTATCCATTCCATGTTCAACAGCATCCATTTGGTTACTTTGGTCATTGTTCAGGCTCACCAAACAGTTAAACGTGCATGGACGTAAAAGGGTACATCGGTGAAAAAGAGGTATCACCCCTGTGTGGTGCCTATATTTACTATATTATTCCAGGCCACCATGGCTTTTTTTTCCCTTTTATCTTTGCCTAACATTTATCTTTTTTTTTTTTTTCCAAGACTCACATCTCTTTCACTTTTCATATACTTTTTGACCCCTTCCCTTTCCTTCTCTAGTCTCTCCTTTTACAAAACCATTCGCATACACTCTTTTTGATCATTTCGATAATATATCATTGGGCATTATGCTTGCAGACAGCCAACAAGAATTTATTTTTGAAAACGCGCCCCAACAACAACAAGACGATATGATTATGTCTGCCACCTCGTCCTCGTCGAGTTTCAATTCGGTCGAGAAGGAACACTATCATAAACGATCCAGGCAATATCATAGAAAGGACCACCATTTGATGCCATCCACATCTACCACCACTACTACCAATACTACAACCACCACTAGTACTTGTTCGCCTCATGGCAGCAAGGAGAAAGAAGAGGTAAATATTGTTGGAGTGTGTGGTGGATCATCGTACGACATGACCAACTCAACATTGAATATCCATTAATAGCAAGTTTGGCCACCGGATGTGGAAGCTGCGTTTATTGAAGGTGAGGATTGTGCTTGGACCACTTGCGCGCTCTCTCTCTCCCCCCTTTTTTTCCTTTCCCCGCCATTAATGCATTTCCTTTCTTGTCGATGATTTACAGCCCTGGAGTCTATTCCCAAGCTTGGAAGACGAAAGATCCTTGTCAATGGCAAACCATGTGGTAAGCAAATCACGTGTTGTTGTACCGTATTCATTTTACTCATACACTTGAGCAGGTCGCAATGAGCTCATTTCAGACTACATTAAGCGTAAAACAGGCAAGATTCGCACGAGGAAGCAAGTATCGTCGCATATCCAGGTGCTGAAAAATACAAGAAAAGGAGAGCCCCAGTGTAAGTTTTGAATGATTGATGCACACACAAAAAGACAAAACCTAATCTTGAGCTCTTGTAGTCATGCGACTCCTGACTGATGCACCAGCAGATACAGAGGAGGATACACAAAAACCACAACAGCAATCACAACAACGACCAAGCAAGTCTTCAAGACCTACTACAAAGCAGTCCAGCAATAACACGGGCTCATCACGTCGTCCATCTCAGCACCAGCAATATACATTTCACCAGGCAACCAACAGCATCATTTCACTTGGTGGACTTACTTCATCAGAGTCTTTTTCATCATGCGATGATTCATCACTCAGCAGTAGTTCTTCACCTTGTCATGATTATGTCTTTGATATGCTGTGCGGTGGTGCTGGCGGAGTTACTGGTACCCATGGCAACAATGATTTCCTGCAAATGAATAGCAACACCCTTCAACATCCACTTTTTGGTGATGCTTTACAAACACTTCCCACAGCTGACATTACATTGGATGATCCATTATCATTTACGGATCCTTTTATGCTTGGTGCCGATTTAATGTCAACAGCCGTTGGAGCAGCAGGTGCATCCACACAGCGAGCAACATCACAAGTGTTTGACAGCACTCAGTTACAACAAGAACAACAGCAGCAACAACAACAACAACGGCAATCACTGGCAGCCACAGAAATCAAGCAGCGATTTAACGTTGAAAAGATGAAAAAGGTGTCTCAATGCGCTTCTCTGGACAATAGCACTATTCTCGAAAAGGAGATGGTGGATCAAGGAACATTCGTCTTGTGGCCAAAGTATATTTGTTTCTACCTCGAATACGTGTTACCGTATGATCCAACCAATACACAGGCGCATCATCTTGCTGTCATGCAGCACTGCTATCCCAACTGGCTCTCAGTCGTACCTGCATCCAGTGTCATTGAAAAAACTGAATGTCCACCATTAGCTGATATTGTTGCAAAGTATCCAGCTAATATCGTGCTGCATGCAAAAACACACCTTGATCTCAACCTTAACATCCCTGACTTTTGTTTCAACAACAATTGCTTCTTTGAGTCTCGTGATCGGCGGACAATCGAATGCACTACCACAATCTACTCTTTTGGCAACGTTGTCCTCGAATCCAAGGAAATCCAGCAAGCCTTATGCCTCAACCAGGATCGATATATTTATAGCTTTGCCTATGTCAATCAATTCTTTGGTGAATTCATGAAAGGCATCCGGTCATTACACACATTCGAGGAAATTGATGTTGTAATCCAAAACTTATGTATTGTCCAGGTAAGAAAGTCTAATGTAAAAATGAATAGACGATGTATTAAGCTATCACATCATCAGGTATTTGAAGACGTGGAAATCAAATATGGCCCCACTGCAGCATTCTTTGATCAGCCTTGGGATTTGTCTCAACAACAGCAACAACAACGACCACAACCAGAACAAGCATCACCCTTACTGGTCATGGCTTTTGAGTTTGAACGAGGACAGGGCAACATGGATATATCAGCAGTAGGCGATGTCGCCATGATCAACAAGCTCGGTATTGGTCGTGCCATGGATTTGGATGATTTGTAAAGCACACACACACACGTATATATAACTTCTCTCTTCCCAAAGCCTCCCCTTTCTATGCAACGCTCCAACATAGTCTTTGTACCACATCACCCCACCACACACACACACACACAATCAATGCAATCTAAAATCTCGCTAAACAATGACACACATTTTCAAGCTGCTTGTCGGTTTTAATACATTCCTTTTATTTCTCCCTCCTTTATATCTAATACGATCTACTGCTATCTACATAATGTCTACTTGCCTATTCTTTGAATCATATCATCGATAACAGGTGAGCGACGCTTTTCAAAGACTTGATGGACAAGAGGTATCCAGTGTTCCTTGACCAATGCCACTAGTGGATGATCTCTGGGTAGAACCAATTCTAATACACGCCATCCAGCGAAAAAGGCAGCCATTGGATTATCCGGCCAAATGTGTTGATGAAGATATTGGATATACGCTTCCGCCTCTTCGAGTCCTTTGTCCACCAAACCGAGTCTTTCAGCCAAGCCCTTGCCAAACATGGTAGGAAAAATACGGAGGTGATATGCAGCGAGTGCTGATTGAGCCACCCCGTAGACCCAGTGATCCTTTGGCACATTGTTCTCTCCCAATTCTTCAATCAAATAAGGCTCGATCATGCTGATAGCTTCGGGATCATCTTGCAATCCATGGGCCACGGCTGCCAACTTGAGAACGGTCGCTTGCATTTGCTTGGATACCGCCTCCTCATGTTTCTTTGCTGCTGCTTCTTCCTTGGTACATCGAGTGCATTGACAATGAAAGAATTTAAACTTGTCGAGTTTGGCACGACGCATGGCAGTTGTGCCACATACGAGACCACCCAATGACATGTCATCTTCAGGCAAATAAGAAAACGAGAGCACGGTTCCTGGTTCAAGATGTCGGACAGCACGGAACACCATACAATTCTCTTTTGGCTCGTATTGCAGGAATAAATTGGGCGCGCATGCATGAGCAAACTTGCTTCCCCAGCTCATTAAGCAAATCATGCCGCGTTGGCGTGATAAATCATCATATCTGAAGCTGTACGATTCACCCCACTTGGATCGATAATACTCGTGGCGTTGCTTGCGTCGTGTATGAGTTGTCTTTCCACGATCATGATGAAAGGAGACTGTATGAGCATTGCCATAGATCTTGAGAATAAATCGACTCATGCTATCTGCATCCACCTTGGCAAACTCGGGTAATGTGGCTGTAGCTTCATGGCATACTTGTCGAACAAGGTCAACTGTTGGATGGCTGAAATCAGGGTAATAAAAAAAGTCATAGTCGTCGTCAGGGTGATCAAGGTTGAGATACGCAAGCATGGCTGCAGGAATACCGGGAATAAACTCGTCATCGTATGGATCGAGGATCTCTTCAAGCGATTGCCAAAGCTTCTTCGTATAGTGGGGCGATATAGACGATCGACATGTTGGGTTGAGCAAATACTGCAAATGAGGACGTTCAACAAGGACAATATCACCAGGGGCTAATGGTTGTTTGTTGACAAGGGATCGGCCCTCAAGTGGACATTGACGGAATTCGACTAGTTGTGTAAAAGAGTCTCGATTGAGAACCGTGGAGAGATCGTGTTGCTCCACCGCTTGCATTCAAGTTGATAAGCTGAATAAAGAAAAAGAAAAAATAAATTGGCCGTTTATGGATGAAGGTCAGCTGACCTCGGTAACACAGACCTTCTCTGGTTTCTGCTTCTTGTCACAAGTACTGTGCAATGTTACATGTTTATTTGTTATGTGCCGCTCACCCTGCAGTGCAGCGGGTTGCCAATCTACACACACTACAGCTACTACTAATGATTGCCAATTGTACAGAAAATGGATCCAAAGGATTCGGTACATCCGCGATCGTGATATGGCAAAGGTGGGGCCTTTTTCACTACAAGTCGATCTACAGTACGTCCCAGTGCACCATTCTTTGGATGACTTTCATGATGAGAAACCAGTAATTGTCGTGGAGATACTCGAATTGTGGAGAATCCATAGCCCTCGTAGCGTAATGCAGACCAGTCATCATAAGGCACAGTGTTATTCTGGAATGGGTCGACACCTTGGAAATTGCCTGCATTACCAACAATCAATTGGAAAAAGGATGGAGCATCTCGATAGGATGTTGCAATGCGTTCATTATGTGCTACAGGATATGTGCGTTCATAGTTATGTCGATGTCCACTATATATTTGTACATGAGCATGATTGTATGTTTGTACACTATTACGTATCAAAGCAAATAAACATACCACAAGTAAATATCCACGCGATGTTTTAGAAGCAATGCTTCGAGTCCACCAGTGCGTTTGCCATTGTACATGGGTCCCAATCGCATCGTTTCAGCTTTCCATGTACAATCTTCATGCTCTCCAGGAGAACAATACATGGGTCGATGTGCCATCACAATGATCCAAGGCCGTTCGTGTCGATTCAAATTGGCACGTGTCAAGTCGTCATCGAGCCATTTTAAGGCAGTCTGGATTTGGTCATAGGAACCCATCTCAAAAAAGACTTCAGATGAAAATGATACCAGATGCAACGACTTGTAATCAAATGAGTACATGGTTGGATCCGGGAAATCGGATTCTGAAAAGGGCACAATGCTGAATCGGTTCTTGTAGTGAGAAAAGTTGTATGCACCTTCGTGGTTACCCAAGGCCGTCATCACAGGAATGGTTGCATAAATGTCTTGAACAAAGTTCATATATTCATCACCCTTGGTTCCTTCAAAATCAGCCATGTCGTATGCTTGATCTATATGTATAGTGATTGTTAATGCATGATTTGGCGGCGATGATCTCATTCTTACCTCCAGCAAAAGCAATGAAGTCATATCTATGTGAATTTGCCATGCGTAATAGATTGGGCATTGATACTGCGTTGGAAGTGCCCTGTTGCAGTAAACAAACAATGCGCTTATCAGATCACACATGCCACAAAAAAGATCTCTCATTTCGTATGTACCATATCAGCTGTAGCAATGAATTCAAAAGAGTCATCGCTGGATGGCGTATGGAATGTGTAGATTTCAGACCATGTGGTTGTCTCATCTCGTACGGCACCCACTTGATACTTGTAGATCATGCCGGGAACCAAATGCCTCGTTTCGAGGTTATGCAGATAGATGGTACGATTTTCTTCTCCACCATCAATGAACGCCCATCCCTAATAATAGATGGAACATTCTGTCAGTATCAATATACAAACATGCAAGCGTATCATCGTGGCATTTTTGTACCTCAACACGGCTAACCATCATTGTTGAAAAGTCTCGATCACCCTCCAACCAATATTGCAACAAGGCATTGTCAAGAGGTGCAAACGTGGCAAATTGAATACGGCAGTTTTTGCCATCCGGCATCCATGCCATATGAAGTTGTTGTGGCTCAGATGGACCATACGTGCGGTTCCAAATTCCATTGGCATTGAATTGATCTTGCACTGCACGTGTTCCGGGTGCACCAGGTAATGGTACACTTGCACCCAATGTAATGAAGATACCAAGGAACACCAAACCCCACAGCGATCGCTGTAACATTGTAAAAGGAAGAAACAAGAGAGAGAGAGAGAAAGGAAAGAAAAGGTTGCCTTGATACGAGGATGAGTGAGGAGGACAACACAATCTTTAAAGTCGCTCAGGGGGGAGGGATGCAACACATGAAACGCTTGAAAGAAGAAAACATGCAATAAACATAAATTACCATGAAGGGAAGGACATGTGCATTGTTTCAACAGTAAAATAATATGTAAACTATACAAGTTGCATTATGTAACATTTTTGGTTTATCTTAGGTCATCATCACGATCGCTTCCACCGATATCGATCTCCTCATCTTCGTCTTCATCTTCCTTGATGGTTGTCAATGTGGCTTCGTTGGTTGTAGAAAGGGTGGTTGATATCATGTTGTTGTTGTTGTTTTTGTTAGAGGAAACAGCTGTAGATGTTGTTGGCGTTGTTGGCGCATGTTCCACAACGCGATTGTCATCGTCACTGCTGATGCTGCTATTGCGCAATTTGCTAGGCCGCGTGACCCCGTTCTGTTTCTTTGCAGGTTGCAGCGGCTTTTTGTTTGGAACAACGACACGTAGCGGTGGGCTGCTGCTGCTCATACTTCCACTCCAAGTAGCTGACCTTTTCATTTTGGAAGGCGCAATCTTTCCACCACCACCACCTTGCATTTGGGGTCGTCGACGAGCACTTGTCACCTTGGATCGCATCTTGTCATGGGTTGCTGATATTAATCTTGGATCCATGTTGTTGTTGTTGTGGTTGCGATGGTTACCACCCATAATAGGACTACTGGCTCGCCGTAATAATTCCTCCAAATCCATAGAGCTACCACTTTCCATGGCTTCAATCGCAGCATCCCGCATCCGTTTCTTGCGTCGTCTCACTTCTTCCACATCATGATCCGTATCAGTCTCACCACCATCGTCATCATCATCATCCGCTTCAGATCCGCTGTTGACAATATCCACATCACTTCCATCATCCTCTAGTCGTTTACGCGTACGTTGCTGCTTCCTTTTCCTCTTGGATGCTAGCGCCATTCTTGATGCCACCGATGCACTATCAATCACGGACACCTTGCGTTTATCATCATAGTCATCAAATGTGCCAAGTAAGGGTGCCTTTTGCGCATATTCAGCCAACTGCCTTGAGTTGTGTGATAACAACAGCTGATGGATTTGTGTAGCCGATGTGGTCAATGGTGATGGTGACGGAGTAGTAGAAGTAGTAGAATGATGCTTATTGGGGTTGCGCAGTGCTTGTAATGCAAGGGAGGAGTGATTGTCGGTCTTTGTGGTTGTGGAAGGTGATGAACGACGTGAAATGGTGATTGGTAACGGTGAAGGAAAGAACTTTTCAATATTGTCACTTAGAAATACGCCAAGACGATGTTGTATAGAATGAGTGACAGCCAATTCTTGTGCACGTCGTAGTGGGATCCATGTTCCATATAATCCACTTTTCTGCTTAGGAACTCGACGTCGATCCATTTCAAAGCTGAGAATCATGCTCCGTTCACTTTCAGTCTCGATACCGCCAGCGGTCAAAAGAACGGTGCCATTAATATAATTGGTGTCCAAACGTCGCATAATATGGCATTCAGGTACAGTCTCAGTGGGTGCCAGCACCGCAACACAAACTGCAATATTGTCGACAACCGTTATGTACATGGTGGGATTGGTGGGTGTCGTCGTATGCACCACATGCTCTGTTGTTGATGATGTTGTAGATGTATTTACATGATCATTCTCGGCACCCAATGATGTTGTATCTTTGCGTAATAATGCCTCGAGTGCTGGAAATCGTGACAATGCTGCTTTGAATTCTACCGACAAATTGTTCGTGGAACTCAGGGACTGCAAGTATGTTGTAAGCAGTTTTGTCATATCAGGCATCGATGGTTGGTGTTCTGCTGAGCCATCTTGGAGATTCAGTGCCTTTAAAAGATCAATACTGGCATTGGATTCAGGCTTGATATCGGCTTTGAGTGGTAATGCAGGGATGTTGGGTGCAACAAATGAGTCAATGTTGGTCACAGTGTTGGTCGAATCGGTGATCTTTTTATCATCATCATCGTCGAACTTGACAAATGCTTCATCATCAAGGGGATCATCATCTGTAGTGCAAGATAAGGCTTGGTTGTCTATGTTGAGAGAGTGTTGGTGATGATGATGATGATGATGATGATAGTACTATCTCTTGTTACCTGGGAGAGGATCGGTTGCTGTGGCAACGGGTGGTACTTGGTTCTCTTGTTCATCCAATGGATCATCACTCAACAGCTTTACGAGACCTTGGCATTCATCCAACTTGAATTCAGTCAATAATTCACGTGCTCGGCTCAGTGGAACCCTATTTCATTTGTTGTTTGTTAGCAAACGTATATGCAAAGGCTGACTGTGAAATATGATACTTTACCATGTTCCTCGACAATCCATAGGTCCTTTTGTGAGTGTCACAACAACTCTTCCTTCACTCGATTCTGATGCTGCATCAAAATGGCCTTTGCCAAGAGTTGATCGAGCCACCTTTCGCATTTGAGTAGCATTGACATATCCTTCACCCAAGTAAAAGTGTTGACTATTCTTGCGATCCTTGGCATGATCCGCAGCATGTCGTGTTCGCAATGCCACGTGTTCGGTTGCACCATCAGTGGAAGCAATGAATCGTAATACTTTGATCTCCTCCTTGATCAAATCAAGCCGATAGCATTCCAAGGCACCAAGTGTCTTTTTCTGAATGTTGTAGGAATCATCCTTTTTCGGTGTTGGCCATTGAGTTGATTGTCGTCGTGTCTGCTGGGACGGAGATTGTTGTTCATTCTTTGCAGGTAATGATTCATCCTTCATGTCATCATCCATATTGGAAAGTGGGGTGCTGTACACTTGTTCATCGTCACTGAATAATGATGCACCTGATGTGGCACCTTCCTCTGGCCATGATTTTCTCCGCGGTCGTGCAGGATGCTGTTGTTGTTCTTCATCAAACTCCTCCTCAGTTTGATCCATGGTTACTGATGTTGTTGAAGCCGTATCTGCCTTGCCACGAGCTGCTGCTGTACTAGCGAGTAACGCTCGTTGTAACAATGACGTCTCTTTTGACCCCATCAATGCTGAAAAGCTCTTTCGAGAAGATGCGGACCTTGATGAGCCAGTAGTAGAGGATGAAGGTGATGATGATGCTGGTAAATGATATTGGTTGTTGCTGTTGTTGTTACCATTGTTGCCATTAAAGTATGCTTCAAGCTCAGCGACAGAAATCGACTCGGGAGCACCGATATTGAAAGGCGACGCGGTAGCATCATCGGATAAAAAGACCGAGCTGAAATCGTGTTCATAATTTGTAGTGTCCCATAGATCATCACCATTATGATTAAAAGAAGGCCGTCTTGATGAAGAGGATGAGGATGCTATTGAATTGTTGCGTGGATTGTAGTTGTCGGAGACCGTAACTTGAGCAATGCTTGGACGACGTGAACTAACCAGTGATGGACGACGCATGGATGAAGTATCCACATCAGCCAGCATGTCGTCTCCTTTGAGCATTTCTTCATGATAATCTGAATATTCTGCTTCACTTTCTTCATCCGATAAATCCATCAACGTAGGTGGTGATACAGGTGGGATCGTTTGTGGCAAATCCATCTTTTGTTTGTCGACAACAGCGGCGGAGGATGATGGTGAGTAGGACGAGAAACTTCCCGAAGAGGATGATGACGATGATGAGCTTGGAGTTACAGGTGATAGTGGTAACATGGATGGATGAGGATAATGATGATGCTCGAAATGATGATGTCGCATTCGTTTATTGTTGCGTTGTCGTTGTTCTTCCTCTTCCTCCTCTTCCAATTGCCGTTGTCGTCTTGTCCTATTTCGAGTGGAACGCGTGCTGGGCGGTGTAGTAGTAGCCGTTGTTGTTGTCGTCGTCGTAATAGAACTTGCAGGAGATTGATGATGAGACGGTCGTGATGATGCTGGTGTCATTGCTGATTCATCCTCAGAGGATAACGATGTATCAGATAATAACGCGTCATTGCCAGATGATGGCGGCTCTGTTGCAAGAGAATAATTGATTTTGCGTGAATGACGTTCATCATAGTGCTTTGCCAATAAAGGTGGTCGTGGTGGGTTGTGGGCAGCGGCTCGTTTGAAATGCTGAGAGATACGGGACGAGACTGTAGCAAATGGAGTAGCACCCCTATTCATGATCATATGTCAGTGGATCCATAACGCGTCTACAACGTGTATCGATATATACTTACCCTAATGTTGCATATTTGTACTTCATGATCACGTTGGCAAGTTCTTTAGGCGAACTAGGCTTATTACCCAGTTTGAGTAACGCTTTCATGATAGCAGTGAACACCTTGTCTCTCGCATCGTCAGGGTGAATGGGCACCGGTAATTCTTGCTTGGCGTCATGACTAGAACTGCCATTGTCTGTCATTGACCCTGCTCTTTTATCTGACATTGTAAGGTGAGAAGGCGATCGAATAGTGTCGTAATGTTGGTTTTTGACAGTGTCGGTCTTTTTGCGGCAAGTCAATAATGGTTTGACAAGAAAGGGTATAGTGATTTAGCAGAAAAAAAGCTGTATATGTATATGGGTGTGAGCGTGAGTAATAAAAGGAGAATAAAGAGAGAAGAGAAGAGAAAAGATGAATGACTCAAGGATGAAAAAGGGTAGAAGAACAAGAGACGAGACAATTCCAATGGCCGGAGCCTATTCCATCTCGCTCTCTTTATCCCATCCAGGCGGAGCATATAAGTCAATCAAAAAAAGAGCACACACATACTTCTTTAAGACGCACCATCATATGTCAAATAGAGTTATTACATTATAGACATCATATATTCTACTACCAATAAACCCCTATTTACCTTTCCTTTACATTATCTTGGTTTGCAACAGTAATATTGAATCAACGTTTTTATTGTTTGCTGTGGGATTATTCCGCTACTAAAAGGGTATCAGTGAAACAATGTCTTTGATCCCTTTCTTTCACATGGATGAGGATTATCATACACTTTACCAATCACAATGTTACCCTTCAAAGCATCATGGACGTTGTTAACATGCTGCTTTTTGTATGTCTCATTCACCTTTTTCATTCTTGTCCACTTTTTTGTGCTGCGTTACACATCTTTACTTTTTCAAACAGCGCGAAACAGCTGATGAAGCTTTTGAGAGCAAGGGATGTCAAATCATGTGTGCACAAAAGACACACACACATACACACACCGGTATCAATGCTGCATGACATGTTTTCCCGCTTCGTGTGGGAATATCCTTGATGAAGATGATGCATTCCACAGAATCTCCTGAAACAGCATAAGCTACCTCAGATACAAACCTCTTGCACGTGACTTTTAAGCGTCCATTTCTTGTGCTGCTGATCCTTGTAGCTCAAACATCCCATAATGCAGCTATTATGCACATTGCCTTTAAAAGCACCCCATGGTCCACTGACATAGCCAGCTCCCACCTTGTTTATTCATAATCATACAATGATACGCCTTGTCGTAAAAAGCATGTGCAGTAATGAATACGGAGGATTGGTAAATAACTACCCACCACACGGTTGTTGTAGCAAAGAGAGAAAAACTAGGTCGGCAGCGTCAATCTTTATCAGCAAGTGGAATAACATCGGTATCAACGTATGGATGGTATGCCACGACTATTCAAAGTTGTCGCCTGGATCGTCTTGCATGGCACCCTTTGGTACACCGAATTACTTTCTTTTTGCCATTCACCATATGCATTACACGCGAATGGCCGTGCTGATCCTCACTGCAGGAAAAAAAGGTCCCAATTAGGAAATCCCATTACACTAATAAGGCTGCTTTCCCAAGGATGCTTACTATTGTCCGCATGCATTGCATACAATGTGGCCACTCTTGCTTTTTCTCCATACAGGTGTTTTGGTGGCATAACAATTCGAGCAACACCGAACGATTTGATCTACTTCATAGTCTTGAACAGCGGAAGTGAATTCGGTAGGAGAGGAATTTGTTTCCTCCTCGGAGTAGTCGTCTTGAGCTAGAGGAAAAGATTTACAAGGTGAGGATGCAGTTTGAGTTCCAAAACAAAAGTGTAAGGATTACATTCATAGGTGCTTTGAAAGGGGAAGAACCCTTCGTCAAATAACCAATTGTATTCATCACTGTAGCATGAATCCATTAGGCATTCATTAGGGATGATTATCTCTTGATGTGACAGTGGTGGTGTCATTGTTAGCTAGGGAGAAGAAAAGTAACATACCCAGCACCGCTCATAGCTATGCACCATTATAGATGGAAAGACTCAAAAGTCATGCACTTTGTCGTCCTGAAAAGTCTAGACCATTGTCCATATAACAACATTCCCATTGCAAACGACATTCAGCTAACTTTTTGTGGTGCTTTAATATTGTGGTTGATGGATCACGAAGACTATTCAAATGGATCAATGAGACAATGACCCATGATGTGGGCTAATGATAATAGCTGGCAAAGATCTGTATTGACTAGCGAACTACACGGACGCATGAAACGCGATGGAATAGGTGTCAAAAGTTGTCCCGGCAACGGTCGTGTACCACGTGCCATGTGCATCGTCTTGGCTAACAGTAACATTAACAAGTTTTTCTTTGACATCGGGCGTATGTACAATGGTCATTTTTATGGTATATATCACAACAGCTATTCTCTCCTAGACTCCCTAATCTTCTTCATTTAACTTTCTGTGTCCTGCCTTGTAACGACGAATAAGCTTGGATGAGCCATCGGTCCTTTGGTCAAATTTTCTATTTACATTGTTGTTGCGAACGCTAAGAAAGCACACGTATCAGCAAAAAAGTTCAGATGCAAGAGAAGGTAGATGATTTACTATAATCCACACGCATTGCAAAGCTGCACTTTGCTTTTGGGATCCAAACGCCATGTGCTATCCTCAGTCTTTTTGCAATTATGGCATAGGCCTCGACGATGTTTTTTGCTTGACAACACAGTCTTGGCTGTTGGCGGATAATGCTTTGTGGCCTCCCTTCTCTTTGGGTATCCGGTAGAAGATGTTGTGATGGTTGATTTAACCTTGTCAGCTGGAGGGATCGGTGTTATATGATCCATTGATTCCTGCCAAAATATCTCAGAAAAGAGCGAGTCAAAGATATCGGTATTGATATATCGATTATTATTGCGCATAATGTATTGAATGAAGAAAAGTACAGAGAGAAAAGTATCTATGGAATATGATGTGATGTCTTTTATACAATGGAGAGAGAGAGAGAGTCGCGTGCAGTGGTATGTAAATAAGGTGTGTGTTTTATGCAAAGCATGCTACTGGCTAGCAGCGGTTGTGTGAGGGTGGTTTTAGAATCCAATTTATCAGGTGGGTAAATCATCCTCCTATCCTTGTCAAGCCTCGCAATCCAGGTTGTACTTGAAGCAATGGACGTTGTGTGAATACAAATTTCTCTCGTAGAATAGCAACGGTGTCGTATGTGCTGGTGGGCTCAGTGGTCGTATCTTCGTCATTATCCACATCCATGTTGTCCTTTAATCCACTTTGATCACCTCGTTTACGAATCACTGCCAATGGCTTAGGAAGCTTGACCTTTTTCCCTTCCAATCGATGATGTCCCAAAGAAAGAATCGCCTTATTCTATATCCCATATACATCCTGTTATTCCACCATACAAAAACCACACCCTCTTATTATATGCGTACGTTATCAATGTCGACATTGCCAATCTTGAGTTGCTGGACGTTTTCTTCTTTGGTTGTAAAGCTGCCTTGGAATTCAAAGAGAACGAGACCAGAATCCGTTTGTGATTCGTCCAAGGAATAAATGACAGTGTGGACCATAGTGTGTGTGTGTGTGTGTGGCTGTTTGAAAGTGAAACAAAGACGGGAAGCGGCAATCAAACACGGCACGACGCGAGCTGAAGGAAAAAGGGGACCTCTTTTGTCACGCGTTCCTCCTACTCCTCCTTCCACCTCCATTTCCTCAGATATTGTACCACCACCACCATCATTCCATGTTCAAACGAAAAAGAGACTCGGATACACAATTGAACGACGACGACGATAACAACAACAACGCGATTAGTAGCAGCGGCAACAACAACAACACCAACCAAGATCATCAACAACTAGCTTGCAATGACACTGCACAGACATCCATTATCGACGTTGAGAACCCCAAACTCTTTCGTCAATGCACCGATCCGCTCGAATGGAATCTGATAAAGTATCGCGATATGCGTTCAACCCACGCACGAAGGGCTTTTGGTCGTGTATTATACCGTATGTTGGAGCGTCCCTTTGCTATACCGCCAATATCTAAATCTTTGTTTCTTGACAGCTCCTCAACGCATGTTATTGGAACGATTATCATGTGCGTTAGAAGATCGATATCACTTTTGTTTTCCAAATCAAAAGAAATGCGTCCCTTTTGTTTGCGCTTACAACAACAGTAAGTATTGCATCAACACATTTCTCGTCCTTTTATTCTAATCGTTTTCTAAAATAGGCGCTTGTGATGGTCAAATTCTTGCTGTTGGTGATGAAGCAAAACGGATAACATTGCTACGAACCGACGTGGGGAATTCAATCGATTATCGTACGTATCCTTTCTCGAATTACATACTGCATTGGACTCATTGAATTTGTGTAGAGGATTATCACGTCTCCTTTGGCGCTCATACGAATGCTGTATTGACACTCAAATGGAGCAATGACGATACTTCACTGGTAAGCTCATATGATTACCATTTCTCTCTCATATTGATACATCTTTCTTCGCTTGCTAGTTGAGTGGATCTGCTGATGGAAGAGTCAGGTTGTGGGATACTGAGTCAAGAGCATGCGCTGCGACATTTATGGGGCATTCGTCAAGTTTACGATCAATCGACTGGCATCCAACCAATCCTAGTATGTCCAACGTGAAATCACTCTATAATGAATCTCTCTATCTAACGACCTTTTAGATCTCTTGGTATCCTCTTCAATGGATGGCAGTTTTATGATGTGGGATCTACGGCACAAGCAGATCAAGGTCCACAAGGACAGTAAGTGTTATATACATGAGAAACCTTCAGGGTAAGTGGGTTTGACTAACATGGCTTATCTTCAGAGCTCGACGTACCTGGATTGGATGCACCCGTTTATGGACCTATCAAGATCACAAAGCATGCACATGAGATGTCAAGCCACAAAGGTTCCACGATGAAAGAAAACATACTCAAAAAGGTGAGTGTCCCCAACAATGGTCTGGTATGCAATAGCTGATGATGATGAACTATAGCCTCCACATTCGGTTACGAGTGCAATGTTTATGCCAAACTATGAAGACAGGATCATTACTTCAGGGAGTCATGATGGGTAAGTTCAAAAGTGGTTCATGCTTCCTTTCTATATGGCTGACAAGGTTGGATTTAGTACTATCAAAATCTGGGATTGTCGTGCTGGACGCGACGCCAAGTCTATTGCGCATTACAACTACGATGGTGATTCCAACCGGCCTCGGGGTATAGCTGATATGCGACTTGATCATTCTGGCACTCGTTTATTCAGTTTATGCATGGATGGAAGGTAAGAAAGGGGGGGACCTTCGTATAAGATAGGATGATATGAATATAACACACTCTCATTTATATAGCGTCAATCTCCATTATCTCACCAACATTACCCGCCCAGCCGTTCGCTTCACCGATCCCGATTATACCATCTCTTCCTTCTTTGTAAAGATTTCCATTTCACACGACGATCGCTTCTTGATTGCAGGATCATCATCCAACGCTGTATTTGCATGGGAAATCGATCGACCAGAAGCACCTACAGTCAAATATACCGGGCATAAGCGAGAAGTAGGATCCGTTTCATGGTGTCAACAGCGATATCAGGTATGATCATCTCAATTGCATGTTATGTAGCTTCCTTTTTAATATGTTGTTTTTGTAGTTTGCAAGTTGTTCCGATGATGGCTGTGTGCGCGTCTGGGATTTTGATGTAGAAAACGATCCTGCTGACGGATATGAACCTTCAGATGAAGAATAAAAAAAGTAATGATGTTGGTGCACACCTATTGTACATACCCAAGCACCTCTCATATGCAATACAAAATCATTTTCCATTGCCTATATGTTTGAATATCAAATTTATATAAAAGAAAAGCGATTCTACCATAAGCACAAACGTGGCTCTATTTGGTAACTAAGAGACGTCATTGTTCTTCACTACTATTACTAGTGGTCGTTACTATGTTGCACAGAAAGGAGGCCTGAGCTTCATATTTATTATGCTATTGTTTGATCTGTGTAGCCAAGAAATGTTATAGACATTCGAATGAGCATGATATCGCTGGCATAATAGTAGCAGTGGTATTATCCATGTGGCGCGACATGATGATATCGATAGTGTGGCAGGTGGCATGAGACAAATATAGTAACTGGCCATGCAAATGGGATTTGGAACTAATTTGCGACGAGTGGGGTATAAAGAAAGAACGCACACCTCTTTCTATTTTCCTTGTGTCAAACCAAAGAACCAATGTACGGTGTGGGACAATCTGGAGGCTCTCTCGGAGCATCTCCCTCTGGAGGCAAGTACAAGAACCAATCTATGCAAAAGACATTGAGTATAGCTGACAAGGATGTGCTCTTGCAGGCATTCGTCTCAACTTTATTACTCCAAGTGACCAAGCCAAATTCGAGGATCTGTTTAGTCGTGCAGCAGCATCTACGGGAAGCAATAAACTCCCTGGTAAGGTTGTTGATGATGAGCTGAATGCGATGGAACACTCATCGAGGGATTGCATGTATCTACAATAGCTATGGCTGTGCGTGATATCTTGACGCGGTCGAGGGTGGATAACGATTCACTTGCAAAGATCTGGTAAGTGGTTGCTATATCAGGAGAGAGGGGATGTTGTCTCATTGCTATGATACATACAGGGATCTATCTTCGATTGCCAATGCACCTTATCTCACCTTTCCCGAGTTTGCAATTGCCATGTACTTGACGTCTGAGAAACTACGAGGCAAGGTGGTGCCTGCTACGTTACCAAGTGCTATCCGAGAAGAAGTGGAATTGGCCATAGCAACATTAGCATCCAAAGAAGGCTCTAATCCTCCTATATCACAACCATCCATGCCACAAGCTTCATTCATGCCACAACAACAGCAACAACAGCAGCAATTTATGCCCCAAATCTCTCAACCACAACCACAATTTCCTCAACAACAACAATTTGGAGGAGGATCGATGATGCAACCACAGATACCAGCCATGACAGGTGCTTCTCCTTTTCCAAACATGATGAATCCATCACCTATGACAACACCACCTGTGCAGGCACCAATGCGAACTGGAATTGCACCACCCATGTACAATGACAACAAGCCGCGTCTTGCAGGACAGGATTTTGCTAGTAAAATGATGCCCAATCAAGCAGGTGGTGTGGTGGATCTTGTCACGGGTCGTTCAACAATGCCATCTGCAACAACGTGGAAAATCAGTCCTGAAGAAAAGCAACGCTATCGTGACATTTTCACAGCATGGAATGGTCCTGGGCTCACTTACATGCCTGGCAATACAGCACGTGAAGTCCTTTTGCAATCCAACTTGTCTGAACAAGATCTCATGAGAATTTGGCACTTGGCTGATCGTGATAATCGTGGAAGTCTTGATGCCGATGAATTTGCTATTGCTATGCACTTGATTTATCGTAAGCTCAATGGCGTTGAAGTTCCATCCACTTTACCCGCAGAATTGGCAGCACCTTCAAGTGTTCTCAAAAAGTTTGTTCGTGGTTATCAGAGCTCGCCTACTCCACCCCCTATGCAACGTTCTCCACAGCAACAACAAGAGTATCATCCACCTGTTGAAGATTCTCATACGGGATACGTATCCAATGCTAGAAGAAAGGGTCCTGCGAGTCGTTTTCGATCATCCGTTGCTTCTCGACCTCGAATGCAATCCTATGATGAAGAAGAAGAGGAAGAAGAAGATGGTGGATATGACAACAGTGCAGAGATTGAGGAACTACGATTTCAGATCAGAGGTGTTAAGGACCAATTGGATCGTTTGAATGCCAGCAATGCACGTAACCAGGATACATTCAGCGGCGATGACAACCGATATTCAGTGGAGGAGCTTAAAGATAAGATCCGTAAGACCCAGGAAGAGCTTACACGTGCTTCACGATCCAATCCCAAGTACTTTGAAAATGCTGAGACGCTGCTTGATCTGCTCGAGACACAAAAGACATTGCAGGATGAGATTCAGTACTTGTGTAACCGTGATATTCCAGTATTGGCACGACAGCTACGTGGTGCAGTTGCAGAGTTGCGTGATACCAAGGTGCGATACGGACGCAAAAATGATGGATCACAGGATTATATGGCGTTTGTGGAACCCACAGGTCCTGGTGGTATTGTGACAGAGAGTGATCGTGTTCGTGCCAAGGCTAAGGCTATGATGGCAGCACGCAAGGCAGGCACTTCAAGTTCACGTGATGCATCGTATGATCTCAAAAAAGCCGAGCAAGAGAAAGAAGACTATGATCGTCAAGCTGATCAGTATGAGCGAGAAATGGAACGTTCCAGAGACGCATTACGGGATTTACGTGGCGAGTTGAACTATTTGTCAAGTCTTTCTGAATCCAAGGCTATCAAGGATAAGAAGAGATTTGATAAGGGCCAAGATTTATCTTATGAACTTCGACGTTTTGTGGATCAACTTGAACGTGATTCTATTCTTGGTGGTACATCGTCATCATCAGTATCCACACCATCCACAGAACCACGCTATGGCTCTTCTTCGCTATCAACTGGAGGACCTTCACTATCTCCCAAGCCCGCAACAGCACCCACTAGTCCCAAACCTCCAGCTGCCTCTACACCACCACCTTCTAAGCCAAGAACTGCCGAAGAAATCAAAAAAGAGGTAACAAATACTTTGGAGCTTATCATGAACGTGTTACTCATTGTTTTTTCTTATTCCCATAACTTTTCAGGCAGAACGTCGTGTTCAAGAACGCCTCGCTGCATTGCAAGCCAAACGATCACCTTCAGCACGATCACCCAAACCAAGCCCAGTCGCCTCAACACCTAATGAAGATGAATTGGCCGCTCAACGTAAGAGTACACCTATATTTTATATTTGATTAGCTATATTGACATGATCATTTATTATAGGTCGTCTTCGGGAAGTTGAACAACAAGCTCAGCAACGGTTGCGTGAGAGTGAAATGCGTCAAGAAGAATTTTCTACACCACCCACTACACCACAAGATAACCTTGAGAATGAACGTATCCGACGTGAACAAGCTGAACGTGAACAAGCCGAACGTGAAAAGGCTGAAGAAGAACGTAGAATTGCTGAAGAGAAGGAATTGGAAGAAAGAAGACGTGCTGTTCTTGAAAAGGAGGAAAAGCAGCGTTTGGCAAGATTGGAAGCTATTCAACGAGCTGAAGACGAACGTGAGGAAGAAAGACGTCGTGAAGAAGAAGCTGCTTTGCAAAAACTTCAAGGTTCCACACCAAAGGCACAAGAAGAACCACAACAACAACCAACATCATCTGCACCTCCTCCACCACCTCCTCCTCCTCCAGCACCAGCAGCACCAGCAGCACCAGCTGATGCTAATGCTAAGACAAGTAGCAACAATCCATTTGCCAAGTTACAACAAGGCAAGGATGAGGAAGGTGTGAAATCAGAAGAACAGGAAAAGAAGCCTACAGAGCAACCTGAAGAAGAGGAACAACAAGATGAAAAGCCTGTCAACAATAAGCGAGTCAGCTATAATCCATTTGCAGCATTTTCAGCATTCTCTGCTACCAAGGCAACAGGCCATGATGATAGCGACTCTGATGATGATGGATGGGATGTTGTTCACCATGACGACACAGATGATGAAGATGAGTTCCCTGCCGCTGGTAGTGCCAAGAATTTAGCGGGAATGTTATTTGAAGCCATGAGTCAACGCAAGAGTCCAATGATGCCTAACCGTGAATTGGGATCAGCTTCTCCAAAGCCTCCTGCTGCTGCTACTGCTGATACAAGTGTGCCACCACCTCCTCCTCCACCTCCTTCAGCACCTGCTGCTGCTGCTGCTGCACCTCCACCTCCACCTCCACCAGCTCCACCAGCAGCTCCACCAGCACCATCACCTATAGCACCATCATCCACACCTGCACCTGAACCATCAGCTGGTCGCAGTGCATTATTGAGCCAAATTCAACAAGGCACCAAATTACGCAAAGCAGTGACCAATGATCGTAGTGGAGCTTCCGTTGCAGGTCATGTTAGAGAAGATACATCATCATCATCCGCTGCACCAGCAGCTCCTGTACCAGCTCCTGCACCACCACAACCAGCTGTTACTGAAGCACCTGCACCATCATTCCCAGCACCTAGTAGTGGATTTTTGGCTGAATTGCAATCACGTACTACAGGTACATCAGCACCAGCACCACCTCAAGAACCAAGTTCTCCTGTCAAGCCTGAACATCATCCTGAACAACCACCCGCAGCCACATCAGGTGATGGTAAAGGTAAGAAACAAGATCTCTTGTTATCACGTGCTATTTCCCTTACTGACAACATTTGTAGAATATGTGACACAATGGGCATACACTGGCCAAAGTGAGGATGATCTTTCCTTTGAGCAAGACGAGACGATCATTGTACTCAATGATAGTGATCCTGATTGGTGGTATGGTACCCATAAAAGCACTGGCAAGACCGGCTATTTCCCCAAGGCCTATGTCTCTGTACCTGGTGATAAGGTGCGATTACCTGCCAAGGCATTATACGACTTTGATGGACCGGAAGGTGAAGGCTGCTTAAGCATCCAGGCTGGTGCCGAGTTAATTATTCTTGACAAGGATGCGGATGATTGGTGGCAAGCCGAGATTCCTAGCACAGGCAAAACGGGCCTGGTGCCTGCCAATTACGTTGAACTCGATTAATCTGGTTTATAAAATGAGAAAACAAAAGAGTTTTTATTTACAACACATAGAATTAAAGATCATGCAAAAAAAATGACAAAACGACTATTGATTGGATGGGGATATGGAAGTAGTAGGTGTAAAGGCAACAAGGGCAGAAGGAGGAGGAGGAGGAGCAGAAGAAGAAGATGATGATGATGATAATTTCGATTGTTTGTGAGAAGAGGAGTGTTGGTATGGTGGATCATCATTGAAGGATAATTTCCGCTTGGCTGTAGTAGTCGCAGGCAATGAGGTATTTGAAGAAGAAGAGGATGATGATGTGGGGGATGGTAGCTGTGTGCGATTGAGCTTGATGCGGATGGTTGTGGGTGATGAATTAGCCATAGCGGGAGATTTCTGATGCGGTACAGTGGCAGCTGACAATGACGGTGGTGATCGTCGATTCTTGTTTAAACATTCAATACAGGAATATCGATCCATGCTTAATAGATCTGTACGCGTGAAATTGACACACTCAATGTGGAACCATCCATGACATGTATCGCAGCCGATCATGGGAGATGTTGCTTCGTTCAGATTGAAAGCACGCTGGCAAACGCAATACACATCGCTTTGAAATGGTCCTGCTGCTGTCCTTGGTAACCATGGATTATGCTTGGGATGATGCTTTAACGATTTGTGCTTTTTAGGTGGTGGATCCTGTTGTTGCTGTTTGGGTGACATTTGTGATGGAGGTTCATGCTGCTGCTGTTTTGATGGCGCTTCTTGTTGTTGTTGTTGCTTTGGCACAATTTGTGGTGATTGTAATATAGGTGTTGCCTGATTTTGCGGTGGTTGCATTGGTGATGATGGAGGCGGTTTGGAAAGGTCGATGGACATCAATTTGCTTTGCAATACATCCGCTTCATGATCCATGTTGATCTTCAATCCTTCAATTCCTCTCAAGTATTTCTTGATGGCTGGTATATCTTTCACGGTGAATTCCTTGTTACAAAATGTTTGGAGTCGACTGCGATATAATTTGAAGCGCATCACGGTATCAGACAAGGTGGGAAAGACCTTGGGTACAAATAACAATTGCTCTGCATCATCGACCACGGTGATCAAATCATCGGCATTGATTCGCAAAGTAGATCTCTTGTTCCTTGTGTTGTCGCAAATAGGGCAAACAAAAGATTGATCCAATTCGGCGTCTTTGGGTAACATGTTGACGCATGGGCTGTGATACCATTCGTGGCATACGTCGCATTCAATCATTAGACCTGATTCTGGACCATGGCAAAAGCAGTATAAATCTTGCTCCATCGATGTATCATTGTGCAATACACCAATTGTATCACGTGTAACTCGTTTGACATTATCCGCCAAATTCTCTACAGTTGCATCGAATGTCTTTCCATGCTGAATACTGCCGAAAATCTTGCGCACTTTTCCAATCCATCCATCCATGCGCACTGCTTCATCTTGTAATTGATCGGTCCCTTCCACCTTGATAGGCAATGTATGTGCAAGTTTCAATACGCGATGTAAATCTTTCATTCCAGGGCGATCAGCAAGGCGTTCAGAGTCACGTGCATAGCCCAGAATCTCATCAATTTGTTCGATAACGTCCAAAGCGCTGTTTGCTAACGAATGGATCTTGTTGTGCATAGACGAGTTTGGTAGCCGTTTACCATCTTCAACGAGTTGCTGGATCTCTTGACGTGTCACTGGATGTGTCCTCCTTGACCCGTTCAACATGTGCCGTGCACGTGACATCCAATCAGTTGTATGACCCTGTCGTTGCTTGAGAGCCAAATAGGTCGAATCGTTGTGAGGAATTTTGCAGTGAGCTGCATCAGATACTAGCTTGTCGAGAACATTCACTGCTGCATTTGGATTCTGTATAGCACTTGCTGCCTCATCGTACCACTCTTTGCGATCCACAATCTCCTTGAGCTGTAGCATTTCTGGAAAATCACCACCCAAAGACATCCCTTCTTCAAGCAGGGATTTGAATACGTTGTACTGGGAATGCATGTCTTGATACTGCTGCTGATCGAGTGCCTGGATCATGTTTGCATGAAATTGTGTCAAGCGATCATATGTGTCACGTAGTTGTTCAACCTCAGGTGGATGAAATGCAATTGTTGTAGTCAAATCCAACAAGTCCCCCATACGTTTGTATCGCTTGCCAGTGTAATCATGTGCAGGCATCATAGTAGCAGTAGTAGTAGTAGTAGTTGCCTTGCTTTGAAATGCCGAACGACGCACAATGAGCTTGTTGGCTTCATTGAGCCACTCGGTCACCTTGTCGACGTACGTTTGCAGCCATCGAGTTTCCCGCACAGAGGCTCCTTGACGCTTAGCATCATCCAATAATCGTTGCATTGTCTCCAAACTCGGATTGGGGTCGTTACTGAGAACCTGTTTCGCCATGTCATTCCAGGCTGTGGTGCCAGCATTGGCACGTTGCGTTACTGCGCGTACTAGCATCTCGAGCTGCTCATCCGTGTAGCGGTATGTCAATGTCTTTTTCGATATATCACAATGGCAGAGCTATAAAAGAGATCATATTAGCTATGGATAATGGTGATGATCATGCAATTGATTTACCTCGGCTACATGATCCAAACAGCATGCCTTTGTGGTGCATTCACATGTGACACGTGATAAATAGACATAGCAATGACAGTAGTCGCATTGTTGAAGATCTTCAGGAAGCGGCTTATCCTCGGTGATCCTTTTAATATTCCGGTATTTTCTCAAAAACTCCCTTCGCTCCTCTGTTTCCCGTTGTTGCATTTCCATGAGAGCACCTTGTAGCCAATTAGCTACTTGAGCTGAATGATCAGCATTGGCAGCCGTCACAAGTAATTCATCGTGAGAAAAGCAAGGCTGGCGCCGATATTTCTTGTATAGATTGACACATTCAAGGCCATGCTCGATCCATTCCAATGGTGCAAAATTGACCGCCTCGCAGAAATTGAACTAAGGTCATCGATATTATTAGACAACCTTTTTGAAAAGGAATCAATTTACTTACGCCATGATTGAATCCAGAATGATATGCTTTGGGAAACGTGACCACGAATTGTCCGGGGCGTTGATCCACTGCGTATACCTTGACGTTCTCCTTGATTAGACGCTCAGGACTAAGCATTGTCACCAATTCAAAGAGTAGATCAGGCTGTTGTTCAAACAATTCCGGTACAGCGGCTCGCATGGTTGCTTCAAACTTGGCCGTATCACTCCCAGGTACGCCATACCATGTTTTGGTTTCACCGAAATGCATGTAATTGATTGAATACGTGTAATGGTCTTCATTGTGCCAACAAAAGGCTGAAAAGCACATGCCCACATACAGCCATGGTACCATCATCCCACTGATATCCGTTTTGATATGTGTAAATAGCGAATTTGGAAGCACCGGTAGCACATTTAGGTTCCACAAAGCGTTGCCGCCACTACGATGTGCAACACTTTCACCACCGCCTTCAATAGATGGAAATCCACTTTATGAAAAAAAAATAAACTCAATGAGTAATGTCACATGATGGAAAAGGAAAAAAAGAGAGATGTCCATGACTCACCTTCCATGCATTGTGCTATGGAGATCAGCGCCATATTCCACTTGACAAGTTTCATGAGGGTTCTCTACGAGGCGCCAAAATTCGTCTTCACAATCCTCCTCTGAGATAATATTGTCACGATGATGATGTTTGTTGGCAAACCAATCCGTTTTGAATTTGCTGCATAATTTCTGAAACGATTCCAGCGAGTATTCGGAACCATCTTCAAATCCATAGTCGCGACCAGATGCAGTCAGGCATTTGACACAGAACCAATCCGATTTTGGTACAGCTTGAAGTGGTGGATTGAGACAATACATGTGATATCCACTATCACAACCATCACATAATAGAATTGCATCTTCATTGTCTCCCGTATTGCAGACTTCACATACTTGGCCGAGATCATTGGTGGTGGTGGTGGCGGGTGGTGCAATGTTGGCAGTGGACGATGATGATGATGATGATGATGATGATGATCGTGTTTGAGCTGGTGGTACTGGTGGTGGTGGTGGTGTGGGTGACGATGTAGCATAAGATGAATCAGGTGATGATGACATGAATGACGTTGTTGTTGTAGTAGCTGTAGTATTGGCCTCGACTTCCTCCTTGTGTTCCATCAGCCATATCTCATAGGGCAAAATAATTCGACCAAACGCCGACTTGAGAGCATTCGACATGGATGTGCACTGTTTGCGAGTATAACCAAGATCACGACCAATTTCTGCCCACTTTTTTTGCTTGGTTACCTAAAAGTGACATGTTAACATGGTGTGCTTGGATGTTTAATAGATGATGATACTTGCTTTTTGGTAACCACCCCGTCGAGCGACCTCCTTTTTCAACCGAAATAAGTCGATAGGTCGTTTGTCCAATTGGGGGACTTTGTTGATTGGATGGCCGTGGAGACGATGGAATTTGTACAGCTGTTCCAAGTAATTAACATTGGCTCGTGTTTCCCCTTCCATGCTATTGAGCTTTTGCACACGAGTCTTGAAGCGAAAGTCCTATGATATCATATTATAAGAGAGAGATATAACTAAAGAGTCCCATCATTTGGAATATACCTTTGTATTGATAGCGAACCCAGGCTTATAAGTATCAGGTGGAATAATCTTGACAATGCCAAATTTCTCTGCTTCAGGACGTATAGACTGGATGTATCGAATAGGATCCTTGAACTCAAGCTCAGTGGGATGATATGTAGGTGCTTCCTGCAAACCGAATATGCGAGGTCGGGTTCGTGGGGTTGTGCTGCTGGTGCGCTTCACCGTGCTGAGATCAAGTGGACCAGTACAAGGTGGTGCGATGGCCTTGCGATCATCTGTTGCCGAGCCTGCCATCATGTCCGCGTGGATGGACTTTTCATTCAGGCGCATTACTTTTGTGGGATGGCAGCGTCGTTTGGGTAATAACTTTTTCACTGCAGGCCAAAAGAGAGAAAGCGGTGAAAAAGGTGGATGGGATGTTGGAAATGTTATAGCTCCACCACCACACACGCACTCACCACAACACCACCTCTCTCGTTTTCTTTTCATCACATTCGACCTCATTCTCTCGCTCGTTCCTTTCTTAACTCTTTTCTTTATTCCTCATCTTTTATTACCATTGTCTTTTTATCGTAATCAAACAAAACCATCCGATCTAATATGGACACCACTATCATTATCCTATGTGCATTAACCCCCCACCCCATTGTGCCGATATTTTGTATTTTCTTTGATGAACAATGAAGCAAATGATTATCATCATTACATTGAATACAAGTGTACATAAGCTGGTTGATCGTCGTTCTCATGGTTGATGCAACAAGAGTGGTATATATATATCAGATGCTATTCCCAAAACCATAATCAACCCCTTTTTATGTATCTTGGTTCTGATTACTCGTGATAATGAACGTTGATGAGTGATGATGAATGGATTCTCGTTGGCGTTTATCTGCACATGATTACGTGTGCATTGAACCGTGAGACTTCTTAAATGATATCCTATAAACATCCGAGCACCGTATACGTGAAATATAGAGGAAACAAAATACACATCCCCAAACCCCCTCGCACACACACACGCACACACCTAATCAAGAATCCTTTTGTAACATGTCATTTCTCATTCTTGCGTCATTGATGTAGACATGAATGTTTGATTATCTTTGGCTGCGGCTTAACAACCGTAACACAAGCAACCATTTCTACCTGACTACAGCTTCCATTGAGAAGGAGGATAACAGCAATCCAAAGTTCTTTTTAACTCGTCAGGAACTTTCTTAATATCATATTCCAGCGTTGTCAATGATATATATAGAGACAGTGTTGTGATTGGTGACATTCATGTTGCCATGCCATCAGCGCGTTGCCATAGCGAATGAAGGCGTATGCCAAAAAAGAAGTGAGATAGCAACATTTAGATTGGCGGGGGTGGATCTTTCTAATGAAGGATGATGTCCCCTTGTCTGTTATTCCGCTTCTTTTTTATTTGAAAGGAACCTCCTTTTAAATGTGGGCTGTGTTAATGCGAATCGTAGTTTTGGAAGCAGGTGATGTAAACAGAGAGATCAGAGCATTATTTCGCTTGCAAAGCAGACTGGATGCAATCCGTCCACATACATACATACATGCATCCCGCACTTTTCAATGTTAAATCAAGATACCATAGCAACAACAAGATGAGCTATATGTTTTTGCCGCGGAGTGTCAGTTACCCTGGCAAAAAGTAAGCTTTATTCTTTGTGGGTGCAAATCAGCTACACTTTATGTATCATCAATACACGCTAATCACGATTCTTTGTCCCCCCGCTCTTTTCTTTTTGGTCTCACAAACCGACTCGGCATCACTACATCATACACTACTTTTTCTTTTACTCGCTCATACACTCCACCCTTTCCGCCACTGTGTGTGAAAAAGGAACCCCGCCCTGTGTGTGTGCCTTCTCTTTTCTTTCCTCTTGTTGCTCTTTAGCCTTCGCAGTGCACAGCTCCTCACAATCGCACCTCCGTTGTCTTTACTCTTTGTCTACGGTCATTCCCGTAAGTCCTTGTCGTCATCGTCCACGCGCTTGGACGCGCATTGTATCCACATGACAGCATTGCCCAAAGTCTGACACACTCTCTTTCTTTGTCCTCCGCCACCAGAGTCACCTAGTCTCGTTTATTTATTTATTTTCAGGGGACAATACTCGCTATTTCACTCGTAAGTTGACAGCAACATGATACAGCTAAAGTAACGCTTGTATAATAAACTAATATGGATGCTGTCGTTTGTTTAGTCCATTGATATATCCATATCGTATTTGAAACGATGGTCAAGGTATGGCAGGAAATGAAATGGGAACATGAAAACATGGGCATGGGTTATGTGTAACAGTGGATGTTGATATCTCTCTTTGGTACAGCCTCGCCAATCACAACCTTCAAAAGCATGGAACAGTAATGTAAGTATGATATTTGGATGAGAGGGGGGAAAGGGTATATCTGACCTTGATTTGAATAGACCACTAGCAACAACAACAACGTTCCAGAGAATAGCTTGCAATTCGAAGGTCCTTCTATCTTTAACGAACATGCGCCGGCGCATGAGGATTCTAGTTTGCCACCTGATATGACCATTGCTCCCACTACGGTTGACGAATCACACGACCCTACCACCACCAGTAGCAGCGTACTAGCCGTTCCCATGCTCCCCGGTGTATCCTTTGAACCTATTTATCGTCAACATCGCAGTGCATCATTTTCAATGGGTCAGGATCCCGCTATTTTCGGCTACGACAACTATGACGAGCATAGTGATGATGAATACCAGGCTCAAAAGTACAAGACACCACTTGAAACAATGGCTGAAGAAGAGGATGATGATGAAATCACCGAGGAAGAGATTGACTTTAAGCGGGTACGATCCATGTCATCTGGTTCAGCATTGGGTCGTTTATCATCATCACAACGTGGACATCTTTTTGAAAAGTACAAGCAACCATCATCCCGAAAACAACAACAACAACAGCCACCTGACCAATCCTTGGCCGAAGATAGGTAAGATGAAGGAATGGATAATAAAGAAAGGAGGTGATAGCTAAATAAGTAAACGGAGTAGTAGCCATGATCAACAACGACGACCAGATCCTGTACGCCAACTTGCCGAGCAATTGGAAGCTATGCAAGTGCGACAACAACAGCAACATGCAATGCATCCAACCGCATCACCCATGACGCATATGATCCCACCTTACACCCATCATCATCATCATCATCCTCATCCTATGGCCCATCATCCTTCAGCTGAAATGTACATGGTTGCTGGTGCTGGTAGTAGTGGCGTAAATACACCATCTTCACTTCCTCACACTCCTACGATGCCTCATTTTCTCCAGCATGACAGCAACACCACTGCGACAACCACCAGTTCAGATTTGGGCAAGGGTATCCCGTTACACAAGCTGCCTCATGGTGCATCGTTGTACATGGTTGAATTTAAAGCTGGTCGCACAGACTTTTTCTATTACAATGACGCCAACAATGACACTGTCCATTTGCATGATTTAGTCATTGTCGAAGCGGATCGTGGTAAAGATCTCGGAAAGGTGGCTATGGAAAATCTTGAACCCGACCAAGTTTCCCAGATGCATGCACAAAAGCAGCAGCAGCAACAGCAACAGCAACAGCAGCAAGATGACCACCATGAAACTGAGCCAACGGAGGTGCATGTCAAACGTATTTATCGGCAGGCATTGCCAGAAGAAGCGAGTGCATTGATCCTCAAAAGTCAAGATGAACAACGTGCATTGGCTGTGTGTCAACAAAAGACCAAACAACGTAAATTGCCCATGGAAGTGGTGGATGCTGAATATCAATGGTAGGTTGCTTCAAATCGTGACAAGAGAGCATTCACTGACACCATGTACCCTTAGGGATCGTCGCAAGTTGACCTTTTATTTCATGGCTGATCGCCGTATTGATTTCCGGGAATTGGTCCGAGAACTCTTCAAGATGTACAAGACGCGTATCTGGATGTAAGTTTGCGAGCTCACAAAACCTAAACGTCGTTTATTTACAGGCTGCTTTTCTTTGTAGGTGCGCTGTCAATTCGGTATAATGGGACACAGCGTTCCTTTTTTAGTCTTTTCGGTTCTTTGTATCTAGTAGGCTTCCTTTTCTTTTGTTCCTTTTTGTTTTTGTTCATTCTTCTTGTTTTTAACTTTTTGCGACGAGCCCTCTTATCAACGATCCAGGGTTGTATACACTCACACACACACACACACTCTCTCTCTCTCTTGCACACTCATAAGCACGCACAGCAACATCCTTTCAATCTCGTACATGTCACACTTTCACTCACACATCCCGCACAACATTATTATCCCATTCATTTACCGCAAATCTTACATAATCTCAACAAAAAAAAAAAAAAAGTCGCAATTCGCATGCTATATTGTCTTGTGTGGGTTTACTACATCATCTTGGGAAAGAGCAAGCATAGGATGATCCATTACTGCAGACACCTCGACATTGGGTGGATGCTATCCATATGCTTAACTTTGGGTCAAATATGAGTGTCATACATTATCGAATGCTACGAGCTGCTTATAAGCGTGTTTGACATGTGCGGCGATCATCACTATGGTCTACGTAGCCTGAGATCAATGTCTAAAAGTAAGCAAGTAGCTATGTATCAAAAACACCCCAATGCCGAGGTACGCTTAAAGGAGACCTGGCAGCTGTGTATGGAAATTTCCAGAGAAGCAACACCTGATCCTATAACAACCACGTGACCCATCTTGCCCTTGACTTCAATGTACTGAAGATGTATATGGTTTATGTGCATAAAGTTACCATGGACCAGAATCTCAGTTGTTTTTCCTTTTCCTTTGAAGCTGTTTATAAATCTAACCACCTCATCTAGATTTTCACACCAATCAAACCCTATTTTCCGGAAGAACGATCGATGGAAGTCTGGGACGCCTTCCTGTAAATCCATCGTGCGCCACATGGACATTCATAACAACATGTTGGTCATGCATCTTTCTTTTTTACAAGTATTGTTTTTTTTTCTATGTATATGTGTGGCAATACACCGATACAACAAACATGCTATCCGGAATATTGATACATCATATGTGAGAGTGTTGTTCCCAAAATGGTTTGAGGGGGGGTATTGTGTATATCAATGATCGGCAGGTGGCGTGGATGTGGATTGTTTACAGCATGTCAGGGAGTGATTGAATGAGAAGTTCGCTGATTGTCAGCATGATGGCCCTTTGGAGTAGTATTTAGCTGGGTTAACAAGCCCTTATATAAGTTGCATAAATTGTTACGGTATGTTGCTAGGCATTCTTGTTGCTCCGATGTATGTGGTTGGCTGCAATCATTCGCTCGAGAGCCGAAGCTGTCCACGAGTGATATATTCGAGGAGTTGATGGCTGCAAAAGATAACGCTACTAGTGGAGGAGGTGTCGATGCAGTGCTTTGTTGGTGCTGCTGTTGGGCCATCCAATCCATGTCAGCAACTACACGCTCGTCAACGTCTTCTTTGGCCTTGTTACTGCTACGCATCAAATAGACAAGTAAAGAAAAAGGAGAAAGGAAACGCGGATTCCGTAAAGGCAGTACTATATATCCGCGTGGGTCACATGATCCTTAAGCAGGCTGGTTGTCACTTTGTGTACCTGAGAATGGAACAATCAATGTTTTTTACGCTGTTGCGATATGTTTGTTGAAAAGGGATGTTTTCACATTGTTTTCTATCGTCAAACAATCGCTGCTAGGATTAGGGCTCATTGATGGTACAATCGGTACCACTTTTCTTTTCTTTTCTTTCATTCTTCTTTTTTGATTGTTATCCACCCTTTCACTGATAAGAACCATATCGAACATTTATTATTCAAAGATACATTTTGAGAACACACCCGCTAAGAATCAACACCACCACCACCACCATCACTACCCACCCCATTGCCACGACGAGAGCAATATAAGCCAAAGATGCCGTTACTGTGGGAGAATACATCGTCATCATCGTCCACTGATTATACCACTCGTATGATCGAGAGTGCGTGGCGGAGGATATTAGCCATTGCACAGAACCATTTGCATGAAGACCGACAGCCAGGTGATTCGAACACTAACACACGACATGATTCGCAACGGTCGTCACAGGAATTTTATGATCGAGAGCGGCATATGGTTCATGCACTTGACACGTTGTTTCAGTTGGCATATGAAGGTTTATTGATTTTGGGGTCATTTACACACAAACAAGGCATATATACTGATGACTCTATCTAACCTTTAGGTCCAGGGTATCTTGCCTTCATCTCCACCATTATATCCACACTTGATTCTGAGAGTCCAGTAGCAATGGCATTCCTGAGCCACATTATTGACCGAGCAGCATTACCATCACGTGAAACCATGGCATCAGTATCAAGCGTTATATTGGATCGACTCAACAAACCCAGCACGCGCCCTTTCTTTTCTCGTCGTACAACAGCTGCTTCAGATTGGAAACAACCATGTCCTCAATGTCGGTGCGATGCAGCGGGCAACAGTAGTAGTGAATCCTTGCAACCATCCTCCAACAATGCCAATGGAAAGCGTACAATGGGACCAAGTGCAGTGTTGCGATTGAATGCTGCGTCATTATGGTCATTGCTTGCAGAAAAGTTTGCTGGTGATCTATGTCAAGAGCTGTGGCATGAGCAAGTAGGCGACTTGTTGCTACATTTGCTAGCAGATACTGGAGAGGATCTACGAGTCAGAACATTCGCATTGATTGCATTAGAAAAGTTTGCCTTGACAGGTAAGAGATCACATGTTCCAAATTGCCAAATTGAGCGTGTCCGATTCATGCAAACCATATTACACACACAGGGCCCGTCAAGAAGGCGATCCTAAAGCATCCATGCAATATCCGTGTCATCCTCCATGCCGTAGTACGAGAGTGTGAATTGGCACATCAGCGTATTTATCTCAAGACACCTTATTATTACTATTCGCCATCAGCATTATCATCCTCCTCCACAGCTACGACAGCAACAAACATGTCGGATGTTTCAACAAAGTCACCATTGCCGTCACCCAAACAAAAGACAAAATCATCTCCATGGAAACACAAAGACAGCATCAAGTCTCGTTTACACAATGCATGGCAAGATTGCAAAATCCATTGGGATCATCTAATCCACCGTAAAAGGCAACACCAGCATCATGACGATGTTGCATTGCAGCAGCAGCAGCAGCAGCAGCTACAGCTAGCTGATGAAAAGGACACCTCTTCACTTGATCAGGATCCCATCAAACGTCGTGCAAGCCCTATCGAGTTTAGCAGCCTCAACAGCTTTGATACAGGTTTCATGCCACCCGAGGGTAAATTGCGTGATGAATGGACATTATATGTTCAGCTCGCACATTGTGCTCGTTGGGCACTCGACAATGTTTTTGGTAAGTGTCCTTGCACGTATATATATGCTGTATTCATTTCTCACATTTATGCATATGTGGCCGTTGAGTAGCCGATACCAGCACGAGTACCACTGATTCACCAACAAAGGTAAGCATGCTTTGTAAAAGTGCTACAATGTCATCTAATCCTTGCTCTCTCTCTAAGCTTGCATGCTCGTGGGATTTGACTGGCTTGAATGTGATTATGAACACGTTTGATGCAACAGCACATTGGAAACTTGGTGGCAACGGGCTTGAGCTACGTAACGATCGACCTCATTTTGAATCGGTGCGAGCAACAGCATGTGTGAAACGAGGCAAATGGTACTATGAGACTTTATTGCTCACAAATGGGATCATGCAACTTGGATGGGCCACGAGTCGATGTCGTTTCATACCCGAGGAAGGTTATGGTGTTGGTGATGATTGTGTAAGTAGCTTGTTTGTTGTGTGTGTGTATGTGTGCATTATGCTGACGGCGGCACATTTATAGAATGGATTTGCATTTGACACGTATCGAACAGCTGTATGGGTAGGTTCATATTGTGGATAGAATATAAGATGCATGTTTTATTCACTATAGCTATCTATGTAGGCGGATGGGGCAGCCGTTTATCCGCAAATGCGTAACAAGATCCAATGTCGGGCAGGAGACGTGCTTGGCAGTTTTCTCGATTTGGATAATGGCCTGTGCACGTATTTCATCAATGGGTGCGACCTCGGTTTGACGGTCGAGTTTGAACATCCATCATCACGTCACCACCGTTTTGCCGGAAAGAGTATCGGTCTAGGATTGTATCCAGCAGTGAGCCTCACCACGCATCAACATATCTTGCTGAATTTTGGAGATCGCCCATGGATGTATCCACCACCGGTCTCTGTGAAATACAAGGGTGTCAGTGAAGCTGGTCGATTGGATGACGGATATAAGAATCGCATTCTTACCCACGTCCACAAAAAGCATCAGCGTACAAGTGCAGGTGGCCGGTCAACAGATGCCTTGCTTATGAGCCATAATGAGCACGATGATCAAGTGATGGCAAGTTCAAGCAGCGATGATGAAGAATATGATTGGGATGGACCACTTTGCACTATTTGCTTCTCAGAGCCAAAGAATGTGGTTCTTTTGCCATGCAAGCATACGGGCTGGGGGCAACGATGTGCAGATGCACTTGATATGTGGTAAGTATTACACACGTCATGTGTTATTGAGCTCAATTCTCATTTGCTATTGTAGTCCTTTATGTCGAGCTGATATTCAAGATCGTGTACGTACATCATCTCCTGTTATAAAGACATGATCACAGCCTCTGTCCTCCTCTTGTATTATAGATCCAGACCCCTCCTTCTTCTCCTATCCCATTCATCCCGCCTAAATTATACATATAGTGATTGTATCAATAATATCCTGAAGAAAAACCATCGCATCAATTCTATTGGGATCATTGCAGTAGAGGTAGTGGAGTTGGGATGGTAACAAAATGAATAACCAAAAGAGGAGCAGATCAACAAAACTAGTAAAGAGTAGTAGAAGAAGTTGCAAAAGTGATGGTGGTAATAAGGGAGGTCATATAGTCAGGTTTGAAGAGGGCTGCTGTTGTTTGGTGGAGGAGGAGAAGGTGAAGTCGACTTGTTGCTGCCGATACGAAACATGCGACTGATACGAAAGAGGGATGATGATGAATGAGTACTTGCTGACTTTAGAGCACGCTTGTAAGAATCAAGAAAAGCAATCTGCGGCTTATTGAAAGCGCCCCTGCGTTTTTCGCGGATATATTCAATGGCATCCAGCGGCTTCATGCCCATTTCAATAAGAGCAATCGCAACCAAGACAGGAGCTCTGCCAAGACCGGCTACACAATGTACGGCAATTGTAGGTGTTGGATCTTGCTGCTTGGTCTTTTCAATCAATGTCAACCATTCACGCACAATCTGGGCTGGTGGCTATTATAGAGAAATGCATAAGAAATCTTGCCATGGTCGCTATGGGGATATATACATATATATACATACCAATCCACCATCCTTGAAAGGCAAGTCAATCACTTGGATATTGCGATCCATCAACCGATTGGCACTGTAAGTAGGCTGACAGCATCGTACCACAGCAGCAACCTGCAACCGGTCAAACTGCTCAATATAGAAATCGAGTGTGGACTCTGTCGGGCAATCGAGAATCAAGAATCGAAGCGATGAGTTTGGGCAGTCAATGAGTGAGAGCATGCGGCCTAGTGGCGAGGATCCGTTGCGAGCTGTGAAACGCTTGTCGCTAATGTTGACCATTGTTATGTGGGGTAAAAGAATATGGTTGTTGATGTGAGTATAAAGAGATGGAAGACGAGATCAGGGAGAGAGAGAGAGAGAGCGAGAGAACAAGGCCCGTGAATAACAAGAGAGAGGGGTGATATTGAACAAGAAGAATTTATGGAGAGATCTGCCGTCGTCGTACTGTGCCAGCAATAGGGTCGAAGATGTTTTGATCAAAGGTTGGATCAAAAGAAGGTGAAGGCATAAGTGGGTGGAAAAGGGAACAAGAAGATATGAAAGAAAAAGAAAGAGACGGCTCTATGAAAAATTTTGACGGAGATAGCAGGTGTCAGCGACCCAACCCACTACTTAACCACCACCACCACCGGATCAACTTGTTTTGGTTGGTTGCCCGTGCGATCCTCTCTCTTTTCGGATGCAGCACCATACTCAAATCCCATAAAAAGAGATAGAAAAGGGGTACACATGCAACCGCAGCGGCTGTGCGAGTCATCCCCGCCACATACACATACACACATGCATTAATATGCAATAATAACTCATCATTCCACTACTACTCTCATCACTTTTCATCTTTATTTTCCGAGAACAACTCGCCACCTTACATTTGAGTTGCCACTTGACCCCTACCCAAAAGTAACCAGCCTAAATGCCCACATTATAATCATCCCCCAGACAAACTGAAACTTGGTGGCGCCCTCAACAGAAAACGATAACGTTATTTATTGCCTCGCCTATTCACATGGTCTCACTTGTGCAAACAAGACGTATGGCATCATAATTTAGCTCCCGTGATATATGATGAGAAAAGGATTTATTCTGTCACAAGTAATGGATGGTGGTGCATTGTATTGACCATTTGCCTGGAATCCTCGTGTACAAATATCTCGCACTATATTGCTTGTATTCCAGCTTTACACTACTCGATGTAGAGCGGGCAATGATTTCCTTCGGATATAAAAGATCCTCTGTTTCTATTGGTGGTTGCCCAAACTACTAACTACCATAACGCTGATGGCAATGATAATGATGATCAACTTCACCATAGCAACCAACCCGGTTATTGCACTATGAGCTGTGCACATGCTGAGAAGATGCGGCATTTTCCCTATTTGATGTCAGCGCCGTGCGCGCATTATGCACATATCTATTTTACCACGGTGCATCTTTGGGCTTATCAGCTGGAAGGGAAAGGGTGTACTGTATGTTGGTCGTGGGGGGACCAAAGAGAGAAAGAAAGGGGGAAGGAACCAATGGCAGATTTCCGGATGATGCAAGGTAAACATTTAGAGTATAATTCATTCCGTGATGACCACATGACGCAACTCAACATGGTTCCTTTTTAGCGGGGATCAGAGATGCATCACCCACACAAGGGTCTTTTTCGCTACGTGCACCATTTTTCGCTTTCACTTATCTCTGACTATAATCACACCTTTATGCCTGTACGTCATTTTCACACCCGTGTGCGCATATGATACCTCGCTCGTATACATTATTGCTAACATTCCTCCTCCTCCTAGATTGGGTCAATAGGATGACTCATTACGACAACTGCGTCGTTTGTTGCTACGCCGATTAGGTCTGTAACGGATTTAATCCTTCTGTTGTGCGTTCCTTTTTCTACTGCCGTGGCACCGTGATACGAGACTATTTTTGAAAAAGCCTGTTTTTTTACTTGCGACAAGCTATGTGTATCAAGTATTGTGTATATATGGTCATTGCATCAGATGATATGCCATTATGGTAACTTAGCTGTGGCTGATAAACTAGGATTGAGATATGGGACATTGGATGTCATTCTTGCGGATAGGAATTGGGATGTTGACCAGCGGTTGGTCGTAGAGCCAAACATGTGGATGAATACGGAAGAACTTATCCGGAGGGGTGGGATGGATATCCGCAGCGTTGTGTGGGTGTCAGCAGATTCGATAAAGGAAAATGAGAGAAAAAAATATGAAGCAAATAACGTCAAGCGTGAATTTGTGTGCCATCCTTACACCAACATGGTCATCATCAGTAATACTGTATGCATTTATCACGCTCATAGTCATAGCCAAGCACAACCATCTATGATTGCTATAGATGGACAGTATAGCTCACATGATCTAAATCGTTATCGCTTGCATTTGATATCATCATCTGGTCCAACGAGTGCTCTGATACCCTCTTGTGCGATCCCAATCTCAATCGTGGGAGGTCACTCAGCGCTTTACAAACGTTGAATACAGTGAAGCATGTCAAGCGATCCAAGAACAAATGGACGTGGCATATCCTAAAGATAGACACCTCGACTTATGTTGGAAGAATAACTGCAGCAGACATTTGCCTCTTGCAATATACCCTACTTGTGGTATACATATCCGTGATCCTAATACCTGTCAACTACCACATATTGCATGAATGTATAAATGATGGCAACATGATCAGGTTGAGGAGCATTCAACTGGAAATCACCCCTTTGCTATAATTATGGCACCGACGACGAGGATTATCGCACAATCGTACCACTCTTCAAAGCTCGATACGTTTTATGAAGGATCATTCTGCTGGATTTAGTGCTAATGTAAAGATAAAAAGGGCAGGAAGCATATTGGGCATGAGGTCAAATAAGATACAATGGAAAGGGGGGTATCGGGAGGATATACATCGTTAGGATCAAACCTCTCGTCGCTGATCTTTGAATCTGCGGATGATGATATTGCACACCACATATTACATCCTCGATTTACGGCGCTCGATGCATGATACTACAAGTACGAATTGCTTAACGAATCTCGGGACTATACATAGGAGAGAATAAAACAATGGAGGAGGAAAGAAGGAAACGTGCCCTTGCATATGGAGCCGACAATCACCTGATCGACGATCGTTTCCAAGTATGTAAGCACTTGAGTATACATAGCCATCCCCAAGCTATTGCACAACATAAAGGCTCAAAATACACCATATAATGATCGTGAGAACTGAAATGCACCATGATCCGCCTATAAGATGCGATCACGTTATCGCGCTTGGGATTCAAGCTGCTACCTACTTGTGAATTTACGGTAGCAGGATCATTGGTTGTCTTAATCCGTGGAGTTGCTTTGAAGCTTTAAGCCACGCTGATAGGGGTGTTATTTCTCAGAGATCCCTTTCCCACATAAACGACGACAAGGTTCAGCTTGTTAAGGTTACACGCGTGCTAACACCCGAGAATTTGGATGTTCATACTGTCGAAAATATCAACCGGCAATACGTAGGGAGTTAGAGAGAGAGAAAAAAAGTCAACTACAAGTAAAAAAAAAAGGGGGCACCGAAAGAGAGACGTTGATGACATTATTGTTGTTGTGCTTATCATGTTATTGGTGGTCATCTCTTGTCAGCAAGGTACATGTACAAGTCCAGGTCATGGGCCAAGTTTGTCAATCATGTAATACCATGGCCGTATTATGTTTGAGGAGTTGTTTGATTTACTGGACCAGCTTCTGCGATAGGACCATCAGGAGCCATGGATGGCACAAGAGGCAACGATACATGCGTGTGTAAATGTACGGTGACTCTCACTCCATACCGATGATTTTCATCGATTATTGCCTTGTTCAGTAATCATCAACATTTGCCGTGTGATCTCCCGCACATGGATCAAGACACAACAACGACACCCCTGATATGACTCCACGCCTGGTTGCTGTAAATGTCATCTACCCGTTGGTTTGGGGTGCTAAACAAATACCTCAACAAGGCAGGCATTCACGCTGATACCATCTGTATGTGATGGTAAGCTCATTAATTGTGATATGCAGGGATTTTACAAGCCAAGATGAAAAGATCATCGCTCGTTAATGTTAATGGCTGCCTTAGCAGCAGCATTAGCAGCAGCTACTCCTCATCATCCTACTACCCAACTCATTCTCATTCCTCCTGCTAGTGGATCCGAATTACTCAACACCAAAAGCAGAAGTTTTTTGGTTCCACATAGTCGGCTTTTTTATTTGTTGCCTTTCAAAGAACAGAATGAAGGAGCACAAGCAGTTCACGCTTTGTCGTAGTACAGTGCTGGGTGTGCTCAACGTCTTGGTTCATTTCCCAAAACCCCCTCTTTGTTCGGAGGTACTTAGTAAGTTTATCAAAACAAATGCACGTCCACTGTTGGATGCATGCCAATCACCTTGATTCCCGAGTCGGGTTGTCATTCAACGTCAACTTGGTCCCCCTTGCTTTCTCTACCTGCTTCCAAGAAACCCCCATCCTTCATTGCATAATGACACGCAGTATAGCACGCTGGGATCACGTATAATATATGTAATAAAGACTATATTTATATATACTAAATACTATACCAGGGAAGAACCGCAGAGGAGATGAGAGTGTGAGCGAGAAAAAAAAGCATCCAATAAGCTAATTATGATACAGAGAAGAAGGCATCGTGGGAGGGGGGAAGAATAGGATTGTGGAAAGAGAGCGAGTGACTGAGATGGGATATCAGGGGAAAAAACGAAAGAAAAAACTATGATAGATGAAGATAAAAGAATAAACGTAGTCATAAAAGAAATAAACGAAACACTCTTTGTTGGAGATTAACCTTTGTCAACCCTTGCCTTGCTCTTTCTCGCTCTGTCCTCTCACAAAAAAGGCGGGGAAAGGAGTTGATACGAGATAGAACGAGAGAGAAAAAGAATAAGGAACACGGGATGAAGATATATATCGATGGACTATTGTAGCATAGAAGACGATGGCGAAAATTGAGTAGTCGTGATGAATCATGCTTCACGGGGTTGTTGTTGTGTTGGCTGTTGTTTCTTTTTTCTGCGACCAGGATGAGCAGCACCTTCAACAATACGACGTACAAGCACAAAAACGCCTTCTGACGAGACAACAATGTCTATAAGACCAGTAAGCATGTGTTATCATCATCGCGTATGCACACAACCCTTTCTCCCTTTTATCTTTTGCCGCCTCTGTATGTGCACACATACAGCAGACACGTTCTCATCCCTTTGCAAACTTACTTTGCACCATATCTGCCATGCAATATCCTCCCAGATTCGCCTGCCAAAAGTAAAAGTCAGAGATAACGTTGCCGGTTTGATAGTGATTTTCGAGATCTCGTTGATGCTTAAGAGTGAGTGGATGGAAATCCTGTTCTTTCATAACACCCCACTCAGCATGGTATTGTTTGTTTGGATCAGCTCCAGCTACATTGAGTGATGTGTTGCTGGTTGAGGATGATGACACATTTGGATTAACTGGTTTGGTAATCGTCGATGAAGACGATGATGTAGTGGTAGCTGCTGTGGTAGTAGTAGATGTTGTTGGTGCACCACCTGTGGCAGCAATTGATGGATCCATATTCCAGGATGATGGCGGAGGAGGATGTTGTGATGGTGGTGGATTGGCTGTAGGTGAAGAAGTTGAAGAAAGAAGCGGTGGATGAAGGAGGCCATACGACATCATGTGGTTGGGGCCAGTGGCTGCTGTTGCTGTTGCTGTATTTTGATCTTCAGGACGATATGCCATAGCAGTGGTGTGTTGTGACATAAAAGAAAGAAAGAAAGAAAGAGAAGGAATGAAAAGGGGGGGTGGGTGAATAAGCCGGGTATTTAAAGTTTTCGTGCGTGTATATATGTGGTTTCTTTTTTGTCATAATAGTTTGTTCACTCACCCTATCAATCGCTTGCTCGCTCTCACTCGCTCTCACCCCCTCTACTCATGCACAGTATAAACAGTGCGCTGTGCGTCAAATGTTTCCGGCGGTGGATGTGTGCCTGAAATGATCGAGTCGTGTAACCTGTAAAGAGAGATCGTCAGTTTAAAGTAAAGCTCAGCCATATTTGGGGGTCGGGGGTTGGAGAAAGTAAAAGAATGATGAGAGCGTACAAGTGAATGTGTGTTGATAAATAGGTATGTTTGTCAAAATATGGGCGTCCATTCGTCATCATTGCTTGTGCGTATTGCAAGGTGTGGTTGATTGTTACTAGAACAGAGAGTGTAATTGCTGAAAATGTGTCTTGCTGAGTATGGGGTATGTGCCTCGCTAGGTTTTCTCACTCTTTTCTATACGCCCAATGCACCCCTGAAGCGATAAACGTGCAGCATCACCCACAACAGCAACTATCATGGGGGAAAGGGGTACCTGGGGCCCATAACAGATTTACCGTTTCTTTGCTATGATACCAATAACAAAGAGAACAAAGAAATCATATTTTATTATGCATCATGATACAAAACAAGGCCTTCTTGTTACACCCTGCAAGGTTTCGCCAAGCAAAACTTAAACTTGTTCGGCAAAAAAAGGCGTCAAAGTAGACCGATCTACATGCCGTCAATATATTTCATGCTGACAACAAATATGGGGTAATAATGTGTGATTGCATAAAATACGTGCTTGTACGTCGATGTACACCCAAACAACACGTAAGGATATATAAACGTGTGATAGTCTTTATGCTCTCCCTCCTCAGTAACATGATCCCATAGGTGGAACGTGCGGTGTGAGTGAGTAAAGTGTAATACCCACGACGCGGAACGTGCGACCACATTGCACTGCATGATGAAGTGAGACCTTGTACTCCCATATTTAACTCAGTGTCAAAAAAGACAGTGCTTGACAGGTTAGAAAAGGCATAAACCTTGTTTTTATCTTCTGTGTTCAAGGGTGGTTTGTGTGCCGTGTATGTTGCGTCCCTACTATATTGGGACCAATGTTCTTTATGTTTGGTTCATGACACGCCCAGGCCACCATCATCAAAGGTGAGTTTGTGGTAAACATAGATATATGCGGTGTAGCAGAGAAAACAAGCGCAGCTGTGCACAACCAGGAATATGTATACGCTAATATACCTTGTCATGGGGAATCACTGCTTGTCTAAAAAGGGATCACGTCACGCAAAAAAAATCGACAACGGCAGGAAGGGGTGTCCTTTGGTCAAGGAATAAAAACGTATGAACCTGACCCTATCTTGGCAATTAACGTGCACTTGACTATCCCCATCATTGTATGTGTTCTTGCTATTGCTATTGGCTACTTGTTGAATTTAATAAGAGAAGATGGGTGCTCACTCTTTCTTTTCTCCCAAAGCAACTAGCGCCCTTTCGAAAACAACAGGAGCAAAATAAGGGTTGATGGGGGTCCGAGTTGGATTGAATTCAAGGGTGCATCTAGAAACATGCCGAATTGCTAAGATGACCCTACACTTGAGTCAGTAATTGTACAACGTATCTCAATACTGCCTAGTCATTCATGCTTCAGCAAAAAGCCAGTGTTTATTGGGGATGAGGATGATAAAATGCAAATGATGACATGTTGTATACGTGTTTTTTTATGATGATGTATATATAGTTGGTGTGATAGGTGTCTATGGTTTAAGAGCACAAGTGATTGAGGATAATGAGGCACGTGAGAATAAGTGCTGCCCTGAAACGTAAATCCTGCCATATCAATGTCCACTTTGAGACTGTTGGTTTCTCATGCCATACAGCCTGGTCGTCGTCATCATCGTCATCATCATCCGAGGATGGTGTTGAAGAGGTTGGTAGCAGTGGTACGTGTTGGTAGTTGGAAGAGCGGTGTTGATCAGTTGTAGCGGAAGCGGATGATGATGTTGATGATGCACAGATCCACTGAGAAATGTCGCTTGTGGTCCGATTGAGATGGTAGCACACGAGAATAAACACCACGCTGGATACCGCAAGGTTGATCCACCATCCCATGGTACCATGCTTTACCCAAGAGGGATTCGTCAGCACCACCAGCAGCCCCTTGGTATCAGCTGCAAGCCACATATGAAATTGTCCAATGTAGGCCTCCAGGGAACACTTGCCAATAAACTCAAAAAGACCCAATGTCGTATTACGCAACCGCTTCGTTGCATTACGCAACACAATAAAGGCGATAATAGGAATCCATGACAAGTAAGGATGATAAGCGGTATACGCCTGCTTGCTGGGAAGTGATCGTTCAAAGTAAAAGTACCATGTCAATGCCGCAATCGATATTACAGCGGATGCCACCTTCACCAACAACCAAGCTTGATGTTGCACACGTTCGATACGATCGGACAAATGAATGACACCATATGCAAATAGCATGCCGATATACACAATCCAAGCATCCAAGGCCATACGGAATCGCCACATATCCACATCCCAATGGACATTGAATATCACTTGCAATAAAGAGAACACCGCTTCCAATACGCCGTCAGCATGGATCAATACTCCTGTCAGGAAGCCCATAACAACTATCTTGCCAAGCAAAAACCAAGGCTTGCTTTGGTTGTGTGTATGGCCCACAAACATAGTCAGCCAAATGACACCGAACCAGAACGTAACAAGAGGAGTGAAGTAGTAGCTCAGGTAATCGGTATCCATCACGTACACCAGTACCACGGTCAAGAGATTGAGACGCAACAAGATACTGAATACACGTGCAAATCCAAAGTCGCCTTTCTTGTAAAAGAAGCTAAAGTGGCCATACCCTGTCTGGAACAAATATGCCGCCACTAGCACGCGCATAATATTGTAGATAGCGGGAACATCGATTGCATCCATAAAATGATACACCAGAATAATAATTTGCATCCATCCTTTCCATTCATCGGTTTGTGCTCGATTCAGAAAGCCTTGGTCGTCTTGATTTTTGGTACGAAGCGTCAAAATAGCACCGGCAAGCGGAATCACCAGCAACCAGCCAAAGGTTGAAGCATCAAATAACTTGAACACCTTGCCGAAAAGATGAGTGCGATCACCAATGTACATGTATACGACACCAAGCCCGAAAACGAATAGCGAGACCAATACATCCATTGAAGGTAAGAAAAGACACATTGAAGCGATACGATGGCAGTATCCATTGGGCGATGTGTAGTTAAGAAGAGCATAACCAATAGGCACGCGTATCAAGAAGAAGACAAGAAGCATGATTTGTAGCCATGAAGGAGTTGGGTATCTTGTACAGCAGGTTGTGTCGAATGGAAAGTGTTTGGGCAGCTCGTTGTTGCATCGATAATTCAATGCCAGGGAGGCCTGAATCGAGGTAACACCTGAGAGATAGTGTAATCCATCCGCTGTCATGTTGGTGGTGCTTGATCCAACTGTATTCCAAACATGCGGTATCACAAAAGGTGTCTTTGGCTTCAATGTTTGTTCACGTCCTCGAAGATAGGTGTTCATGCGATGGATCTTGTCGGCTGTAATCGTGTCACCACGCTCCGGACTCAACAAGTCATATTGTGGAACTTCGACAGGTGATAGCATCACTGCATCAGCAACATGGCTCGCTTTTTCCACAGCATCCATGACTTGATCCACGGCTACCTTCCAATCGTCAAAGTATCGATCACCGAGATTCTTCATGTACCAAGGACCGCTGCCGATAATCAATAGACTGGCTCGACGACGATGATCATCATCATTATCATCATTATCATCTTCGCTGTATACGCCACGATCTTTGTTGAGCATCTCCAATGTACGTGATTGGTTCAAGTATGGATCCCACCATAGCTCAATGGACATGCCGTATTTCTCAGAAGAGTACATCCTATCTGAATGCTTGGAAGGGCCTGATCGCTTCAATTTCATATCGGGTATAAAGGATGTCATGGCCGTGAATTGTTCTCGCATGATGGAGTCGCCCACATAGAGCACCCTTGAATGGTTGAGGCACTTGGACATTTCATGTGGTGTATAATTGTGTGGCATACATCCTGAGGGTTGCCACGTGGTATAATTGTCGCCAATCCACCATCCATCGTTTAGCATGCCATTGCATCGTGTACTATCCTGGGGAACTATTGCATGAAAACAAGCATAAGCATCATGTTTGTTTGAATGCTCACAAACGATCCTACTTACCTGCAATGTATCTTACAAGTGATAGCAGCAGTACAAGAAAGAGAGTAAAGGTGGCGCCGATATGGATAATGGTGGCACGAGTAGAAGGACTGACAATGGCACCCATTTCGAAGGAATGGGGGGATAGATTGGAATGAAGGAATGAGACAATGAGGAGGAGGAGAAGAAAGGAACAAGGTACTTTCGATAGTTGTGAGCGCGCCAGAAAAGGTGCATGTGTGGATGTTTCTTTGTGTGCCTGCCACTAAACCAGATCTGTCATGTCAATTTCCAAGTGATACCACCATCCTCATCTTCCGACACGCAGATCCTTTTACTTCTTATCCGCATGGGGTTTAGTTGCCCTGCTCTTCTCCCTATTTTTGGTTCCTTGTTGCTCATTTTGATGCTGCTATGGTAGTTATCGCTTGAATAAACCTGGTAACAACATCTTGGACTAAAGAATGAGATCATTCTCACATTTACAATGGACACATTCACATGATGCGATTGGTTACAGCAACCCATTTTATTCCCATTTGATGATTCGTTTATGGATTTCCGCTTGATCTCCCTTGTTCCTATTCCCTGGTTCGGTTACACCAATTTCGCTTCAGCTATTACATCTTCCCCGCTCCTTCCCTTCTCTCCATAACACACACACACACACTTTTGATCTATCCCAGTAGTAGTAGTGCCAGCATTGTTGTGCACCAATCGATCCACGATGATGGATTATCGTTGTACCTTATCCGTTGCCATGGGGTTGCTATGACATAAAAGCTCAATCGCAGTGGTTGCCCTAGATGATATAGTAATTGCTTTCTTTTATGGAAGGCTTAGAAAAGAAGGGCGTGGATAGGATTCCATTGAGCAAAAACACACATGACTCTCGCATGTATGCACTTTTCCAAGTGATATACATGCGTAATGCATGATTAATTTACTTCATGCCTGATTCAATTGCTGCATAGTTCAATAAACGACAAACGTAGAAAGAAGTGAAACCATTCCCAAATGCGTCGTGCGTGAATCGTAACCATGTACGAGGGCCATTTTTAGTTGTAATATATGCATTGTATATAAGATAATGGTCACTTAAAGGTCTGGACAGGGGAGAATTGAGTAGTTGTTGTCTAGATGCATGATCGCGTGTGGCCAGGTACACATCATCTTTCCTCAGCTTCCTTAATTTCTTTTGAATCACCTCCGAGAGCAATATCAACCCATGGCTGGACTGGACCCTGTTCTTTAAGTTTGTGACAATGATAAACCACGTGGGACCTGTATCATGCGTTAAGGGGTATTTCTAATGGACAAAAACTCTAGTAATGTGATGATCTTTTTACTTGACATGAAAAAATTGTATTCGTACAGCGATGTCATTTGAGTACATACAGGTATCGGGAAGGGTGAAAATGATGATGATCAATGAAAGTAGAAGAGAGAGGGTGTATGAACGGTGAATTTGAGGTAGGCATTGAATCCAACAGCAAATAACAAAGCAAAGCAAATGGCAGTGGGACCAGAAATATCGTCGTATGGACCAGGAAGCTTGTTACGAATCAACTCACGACGTCGATAATAGAGACCCATACCATACATCAGCGTAGAGAGTGACACCAACGTATATACAATGCCACACACCTTGGCTACTGCATCACCAGCATTGAATAGGGCGATAGAAAACGTTGATAAAAGCGAACCAAGAGACATCCATGCAAAGTAGGTGCGTTCATTAGCGAAAAAGACTTTGGGTTCAACACGTAAAGGAGTGACGACCTTCTTGGGCACTTTGACACCAGGTGGCAGAACGACAGGAGGATATTTGGTTTTCTTGCGACGATGAACCAATTGACTCCACCTTGTCTTTAACGTATCTTTCCAAGCGTGGCCTTCTTCTTGAAGTGATCCATCCGTTGATGAAGGGGGTGATGGCATAATGCCCATGTATCGAGTGCTACCTCGCTGATGCTGACCACCCAATAAAGACGTACGCTCGTTGACAGGTGACCTAGGTGTAGCAGGTTCCAGAACCAGGCACACATCTTCATCCGCTACGTTGGATAATGGAGGCGATGCTTTTCCTTTTCCTTTGTGTGTCTTTTTGCCCACCGATGGTGTTTGTGATGGAAGCACAGGGAGTTGTTCAACATCTTCATCCACCTGAGCAAGCCAATACGGAAGTAACGCCACGCGGGTATCAAACATCAAAGCCATGCCATGAACAAACTTGCTGAATTGATGTGTTTCTTCCAAAATGCCGCTCTCTTCAAGATCGATGATCCATTCAGGTTCGGTTTCTCCAGGTCCAAGGTCGAGCTTAATCTCAAATGTCGCATAAGGATAACGATTGATGTCATTTTCTGGTTTCAGGTTGGTGAATGGATATTCAATATCAGCATCTGGGCGGTGCCAAGAACCATCAGGACGACGGACAATGGGATCGTTTGAAAATAAATTGGTATCCTCGCGAATAAAACAAAGATCGGTATCCAATGCCATACGCAATCGATTGTCGCCTGGGATCTGGAATGCTGTGCGCTTGTAATAGGTTCGAAGCACTAGTAAACGGGTAATGAGTATTGCTACAAGAGCACGTCGATTGGTTTACTACATACCTGGTTGCATATCCTTTTCCTTAATCATACGTTGAAGATCACGAGCGAATGCTTCAAACTTTTCAACATCCTCTTCTGACTTGCCCAAATTGTTTCGCATTTTGTTGACGGCTTTCTGGATAAATGTTTGGTCACCATTCAGGAACCCGGAAACGTACTTGTCCTTGATAATGAACCGGTCCGTCAATTCACCTTGCTCTTCATCCGCCAATGTGCGACGTTCAAATACAATGGATGTGTTGTTCTTTGCACTTCCATACCATCGTAAGCGTACCACCTGAGAGCCTTCAGCTGATTCAACACGATCATTGTAGCTATCGAGTGACATGTTGTCCAGGTACAAGGATGAGATGGGTGGATCGATATCATCATGGTCGACGCCATTATCACGGTAAACGAGCACTGGCAAATGTCGCAGGACGTAGGTCTTGAGTTCCAAAATGTTGTCTGCATGGACAAAAAAGCGTTTCACGAGTACACGTCGATGATCCACTACTTGTTCCCCATATTCGGTTGTTGATTGTTTCAGGATGGGAGTCTTGAATGACATTTGCTTGCCACCATCACGGACCTTGCTGAACAGTTCTGATAGCTTGATAAGAAGAGCATCATCATCTTGCTTCCAGAAAGGACACTGGTTGAGTCGCACCATGAACATGGGACGCAGGATGTAATTCGTGTGGCGGTCATGTTTCTTGACAATCTTGAGGAAGCCAGTGTAATTGAGACGAGAAAACCTTGCAAGTCGATTCACATCATCTGCAATCTCATTGATATGCTCTTGGATATTGGCCATATCTGACGCATTGGGCTCTGAAGCAATCACTTGATCCCACGAATCGATTCCACTGATGATCTCATCATGCTTTTGTTGATGGAACGCATACACCTGAAACCATATAAATAAATACAAGCTTATTCACCTCCTCCATCTCCTCCACCCCCCAAAACCGTTCAAACGCCAAAAGAGAGTTTTTACCTTTTCCAAGTTGGCATCCAATACTTCGACAAATTCAGTCTCGTCCTTCTCGGTGAACGGTCGGTCCTTTTCAGCCTTTCTCAGCTTCTTCTTGAGCCCGTCGTAATCAATGTAGTGCGATTGCCACTCGGGATAAATGGCGTTCTTCAATTGCGATCCGAATTTCATTGAGCAGCCCAATCAGGAACAACAAGGTGCGAGAACAGTGGAAAAGAAGAAAAGAGAGGAAGAACACCGCGGATTGAAGATAGGTGTATCGTCGCAGGATAGCGGAGCTTTTTCTGGTTGTTGGCTAGTGCTTTAATGACTCCACCACTACCCTTTACCTTTATATACAAGATCAATGACAATGATAACCGCTGTTTATAATATATCATCTATTACCTATATACAATACAAGCTTGTTTCTGATACCCTGAAAGCTGTTCACATATGCCAGAAATCACAATGGCGGGGGTATTGGCTGATCTTTGATTTTGTTACACACCATGTCTTTTAACCAGTGATATGTTGTCTTGGGCCACACGTGGTGTTCCTCCATCAGATCACAGCATTTGTCATTGGGACTTACATAGCCAATTGTCCATTCACAAATTTATTGTTTGGTTCGTGTACTGAACATGATTGCATATCTTGATCTCATCTCGTGACATGCCATGTTCGGGACATTGCTACTTTATTATACCACGGTACCACAGCAATACACATTTTAGGAGGTTGGATCGATCCATGTCTTATTAAAGTTGACAGTGATGCTGTGTGCAGAAACAACACTGGTATTGCCAGCAAGATTGCTTATCGAGCATTTCAGCATGTAGAAGGAATAGGAAGGATCAAATCTTGTGAAGCGGGAAGCTTTGTGATACACGTTGCATAAATGTTGTATGCATCCATTTGCGGACAATCATACGGGAAGCGTGGATTGGTGATTCAAGCATCATGCCTTCTTGCGCTTCACTTTTGGGATAGAATCATCACATCAAATTACATCACGTTTAGTCGATATCATGCTATAAGCTTTAAACCTACAACAGGAATTACTATATCGAATACTTTTGCCATGCCATAACCCATCTCGTCTTTCTTCTTCACGAATGCTATCGATAAAACGTCAAGCGGATAATTCATGCTTTGGGCAGCTTGTCATTTCAAACCACGTGGTGAGAATTTGCTTGCCACCGTGGGATCATTGTGACGTATTGTATGCGATCATGATCTTGTGAATGAATCTCTGGTCACAGCATCACAAATGCAAACATTCAACCTTCTCGGATCTGATACAGCGACTACCTTAAAAAAGTCCCATAGGTATAAGGCAATAAAGAAAGTTGGCTCAATCAGATACGCAAATGCCCATATCGAGATTAAATGACTGTTTCAGTCATACATAGGCGTGATAAAGGCGCGGGCGCAAGCGGTCAAACGCCTCTTGGCAGCAAATATGTAAACTTTAACCCGTAATTGAGCCTCCACTTTCTGATGTGCATTTCATTTCCGCCTTTGCTTTTGTGTATACATCAGCATCACCAAAAAGATAAATATTATTCTTACACACAATGGATCATGTTAATGGCCCCGTTTATTATACCCTTGCAGTTGGGATGACTAGAAGAGACATATGGATGTTAGGGGTCAAGAGGTGTGCGATTGGACGGTGCGGAGCGAGTGGATCGGTGTATTGAAACAATCGATGATGTAGTAGGGCTGTACTACCCAGCAACACACACGCAGTTGGATCGGCCGTTTCCGAGAATGGATCAAGGTCTTTTTAGATTACATTTTCTAATCTTTTTGTTTCTCACCTTTTCTTTTTACATTTCCATACATTATTCGACCTACTTCAACAATGGTGTCTGATACGTTGAGGAGGATAGTGCAGACCTATATCCTTGACAAGAGCACCATGTGGAAGAGGTTGATCAAGTGCGCTGTAGCCTATGAGATCGCAACGATCATGCTCCTTATCCATCCAGTTCTCGACGCCTTTGGAAATGTTCCATATTTGCTGATATTGGCTACGTTGTTTTTCAATCCTGCAGGCACCATTGGTTTCCAAATAGTCGAGATATTCCTCAACATGATGTACCTCGTACCGACCGCCATATTCATTGCCATTATACAATATTGCCTAGCTTTATACAACAGCGCATTAGCCAGAGGCGTACCTCTTTACAGCAACGGTGCAGGCGTCATTGCAGCTATCTCTTACTTTGTGTGTGTATACTGCATCGCTTTCACTCGAGTTAAATATCCACGCCTATTTCAAGCAGCTATGCAAGGCATGCCGTTGCCATTCTTTTGTCTCACTCGTGATATTTATGCGACCGAATTCAATGTATTGGTACCTGCCGGTATTGTTTATCCTATGGCGATCGGTGGCTGTATTACATTACTTGTCAACATGTGCTTGTGGCCAGAAACGGCTATCAAGGCTTCAGAGTAAGTTTTATGCACGGAAGGGGTGGGCGAGAAACGACAAGCGGAATGGATCATTTATGGAAACAAAAATTTAGGGTGTCACTCGGGAAAAGTTTAACAGCTCTACGAAGCGTGCTTGAGTTTATGATGGAAAACGAGACCGCTATCACCACAAGTGAACATCTCAAAGGCTTGGTTGGATCATTACAAGGTGCCGTTGATGGTCTTCGCAAAGCACAACGTGAAGCCAAATATGAGGTGGCAATAGCACGATACCCACCACTCGCTTATAAACCGATAGCACGTACATTGGATCGCTTGGCTGATCATATGTACGGCATGCAGCTTGCGTTGGAACGTACGAGCCAAATCATGTTAAATCCACCCACATCATTCAGTAACAACGAAGCTATGGACGACGAAGTCGAAGAAGATGAGGAATTGACGGTGGTGACACGACTTGAATTTAAGCACTTGACTCGGGTACATGATGCTATCCAACCTGCTATGCGTACATTTATGAGCCATTGTGTCGATATGCTTGGACGCATTCAGAATTCCCTCGCTAGCAATAGAGCTATCCCTCGATCCATGTCTGTTGAGAAGCCTGGTGAAGAAATACAAGAACATGTAGCTGTGGAAGACGCATTGAAAACATTACAAGAGCACTGTGACCTTGCCATGCAATATGAATATCGACACACACGTCCTGCTGAGGAGCACTTTTTGGTATACACAATCATGTATACCTTAGTTGAATCAGGACAAGAGCTTGTCAGCTTGGAGCAGCAAGTGAATGATCTCTTGTCAAACAAAAAGAGCGGCAAATGGCGTATCTTTTTCCCAAAGATGGCATTGCGTAAATGGTTGAGCCGCACCAGCGAATGTGAAAAAGGCGTACGCACCGCAGATGAAGATGTTGTCTTTGCCAAGGATCGTATGGATGAAAAGGAGAAGCGTATGGAGCAAGAAGAAGGCGATGAAACCCATTTCGTGCCATTGCATAATGCACCAGGCAAGCATTTCTATAACCGAATCCTGTATCGCATTGTCAGCTTCTTGCAAAGTCCACCTGCACGTTATGCACTTAAATTCTCTTTGGCGTGTGAATTACTTGCATTGATGGCATGGATTCCTGTGCCTGGATTGAGTGACTTTTATACTGTAAGTACTCATAATAGCATACCTGTGGTAGTAGTTTGCTAACTTTTATATCTATAGAACAACCATGGCCAATGGGCAATGCTTTCAGCCATGACCGTATCCAACTACACTATTGGCTTGACAATTCAATCCTGTATCTTCCGTGTCGTTGCAACAGCTATCGGCGGTGTTTGTGGATACTTGACTGCATTAGCATCTCACCGCAACGAGGATCCCTACGTATTTGCAGTGCTTATTGCCATATTTCAAATTCCCATGTGGTATACCCTCTTCAACAGTCGCACCTATGCACGACTTGGATTCATTTCGCTTCTCACAATGGCCGTCATCTCTTCTACCGACTACACCAATTTTTATCATGAAACCTTGGTTAGCTCTTTATGGAAGCGTATCGTTACTGCAGCAGCTGCAGCCGTTGTGCTGATGGTCGTCGATCAATTATTCTGGCCTGTATGGGCACGCAAGCTTCTTTTGGAAAACTTTGCAAAGTTGCTTACAGACACTGGTATCCAATACGCCAAGGTCACTTCGGCATTCAGCGAGCAAAACACCGCATCACCACGCTATATTAATACCAAGGAGAGCATCAAATTTCATGAGCATGCGCTACGATCACAATTTGATGGGACTTCTCAGATGCTCACTCTTTCTGGCCCTGAACCAAGATTGACCAAGGCACCTTTTCCATTGCAAGAATATAGGAAATTACTTGATTTGGAGAAGAAAATGCTATATTGGATTCGACATATGGCCCAAGCAGAGGTAAATGGAACAATGTGTTTTATGTTACATGTTACTGATGATGTTATATAGTCCAAGATCACTCCTCGAGTGAGAGAATTACGTGCTCCTGTGGCTGAATTACGCAAGGAGATGGCTGGCAATGTTCACCTTTACATGTTTACGCTTGGAAGTTGTATTCGTGCTCGCTGTGCTCTTCCCGCCATGATGCCATCAGCAGAAGCAGCTAGACAAGTCCTGCAAAAACGACATATTGAATCATGGCAAGAAATGTATCAAGTCTTCCGTGAACAAGCACCTGAAAAAACAGAGACGCTCATGTATTGGCACACATGCGCTGCAGCAGCTGTTGAGATTATATGTCTTTCAGAGACCATGGGTGATGTTGTGAGTCGACTGATGGGACAATATATCTTCCCTGGAGCAGCGACTAGCCAATTAAACAAGAAGAAAGCATAGACATCCATCAATGCATACCCCAAACATACTCTCTCATTCATTGTAAATTACATTCATATTGCTACAAATACATTCTAACGTAAATGGCTACTCTTGTGGATTGGATGGGTGGGTGATAATAAATCCAGCGGCGATGGACTGAAAGGGAGCATCAGCATTTTCTAGTCAGCTGGCGATTCTTCTCTCTCTTGCACCGCTTTGGTCATGTCATTGCAATGGACTCGCAGGGCATTTTCGCAGACATGGAGGCAACGTAGCAACAACACCATTGGCCATGCTCTTCTTGTTCGGCACCGTCAACCCACTGTTCCTGGTGTAGCTAAACGCTGTGCTTGGACTATGCATAATGTCAACAACAGCAAATTGGACCCTGGCAACCACAACAGCGACCACTTGCGATTGATATTCGATGACAAGGATCTATGGAAACAGCAGCGTCAATTGTTTGCAAAGACTGAATCGATCAAGCCTGTTGGGTTGCTTGAAAGTACACACTTTACGAACGTGGAAGGGTTCGCCTATGCGACCGAGCAAGCTATTCAACGTGCCCAATTGATTGTTGAACGTATCTGGAGAGCACCTGAGAATGGACCGGATGAAATGCGACGTGTCGTCAAGAACTTGGATCGTCTCTCAGATACCTTGTGCAGTGTGATCGATATGGCCGAGTTTGTACGCAACGTACATCCTGATGAAAGCATTATGGAGGCTGCCAACAACGCATACAACGATCTATGTTTTTATATGAATACACTTAACACGGATACTCGCATGCATAAGGTATGAATGAAATGATAAGGAAGATGGAAACAATGAGTACTTATTATATTTTCATTGTTATTATAAGGTGCTATCCCAAGTATTGGCAGACAAGTCGATTGTGCAACAATTTACGCCTGATGAACATGCAGCAGCTATTGTCTTTTTACGCGACTTTGAGAAATCAGGCATTCATCTCTCTGACAAACAACGTGAACAATTTGTGGAGCTTTCTGATCGTATCATTCATTTCGGTCGTGCATTCATTCAGCAAGATCCACGTGGCATTTCTCATTTGAAACTTGATCCAGCATCACTCAACGGTCTCGCTCAATCGATTATGCGAACATGTCCTGTCAAAGATGGTCATGTTTATGTCCCAACAGGCTCCACTGAATGCCAAATGATCCTCAAGTATGCAGACAATGAGGCTTTACGGAAACTTGCTTTCGAAGCTCTTAATTCAGCCAATCCAGAGAGCGTGTCGATATTGGAACGTTTGATGAGAACTCGGGCGGATTTAGCCAATCTGGTGGGCAAGAGTTCTTATGCTGAATTGCAATTGCAAGATAAAATGGCCAAGAATCCAGGTATTTATTGCCATCCATCACCTATCTCTTTTGCTCGTTGACTAATCATCTCAATGTATAGAAAATGTGGATGCTTTCTTGAGGACTTTGATTCATCACCAGTCACCAGCATCAGAACGTGATATTCTCATTCTCCAAAAGGCAAAGCAGCAGGCAATGCGGTTGAACCAGCTCCCTAAAGTCAATGCGTGGGATCGAGATTATTACATGCACGTTTCGAATATGACCGAGAGACTGACGCAGGGTCCATCACCAGCATTACCCTACTTTACAGTTGGATCTGTCATGCAAGGATTATCTCGACTCTTTTACCATTTATATGGTGTCCAATTTGTACCAGCAGCGTTGAAGACGGGCGAATCATGGCATGAGGATGTACGCAAGTTGGATGTGATTTGTGAACGAGACGGCAAGATCGGCACCGTTTATTGTGATTTATTCTCACGTCAAGGCAAGACAACACGCGCAGCCCATTACACCGTACGAACCTCACGACGAGTGGATGATGATGATGCAGAGAATGACATTCGATATGCGTTCCCCGGTCAAAACGTTTCACCTGATCGATTTATGCCGCCCATGATCCAATCCACAGATACCATTCGTGGTCGACAAGGACAATTTCAATTACCCATCATTGCATTGACTTGCGATTTCAACAACAAAAGCGGTTCAACGGCCATGTTATCCATGTTTGAAGTCGAGACCTTGTTCCATGAAATGGGCCATGCCATGCATTCAATGCTTGGTCGCACTGATTTCCACAATGTGTCCGGTACACGCTGTGCAACCGATTTCGTTGAGCTGCCATCTATCCTCATGGAGCACTTTGTGTGGCATCCAAGTGTATTACCACTGTTTTCGCATGATCGTACCTATTCACCAGAAGCAATTCAATCGTTCCTCAAGCAACAAAAGCGATTCAGTGGTATTGAAACCAATAGCCAGATTGTCATGGCGCTGCTGGATCAGCAATATCACTCAACAGCTGCAGCAAGAGGCAATTCGTTTTCGAGTGAAAAGATATGGCATAATCTCCAGGATCAAGTGGGGCTGTTCCCAAGTGTGCCTAATACCATGTGGCCGGTTCAATTTGAGCATCTCTTTGGTTATGGTGCCGGTTACTATTCCTATCTTTTTGATCGTACCTTGGCAAGACGTATTTGGGAGACATGCTTTGAAAAGGATCCTCTTGATCGTGACCAGGGATTGGCTTTCCGAGACCGTTTGCTAATGTGGGGTGGTGCACGTGATCCATGGGAATGCGTCGCTGATGTATTAGGTGGTCAAGATGGTGAACGGATAGCTCGTGGTGATGAAGAAGCGATGCGTACGGTCGGCGACTGGGGCATTGATGTATAAATTTAGTGATGTATAGATTAAAAATATTACATGTTTTCCTTGTATTGAGTTTTTCTTTTATGGTGGAAGGCATATCGTTGGCTGGATACAACGGCCCGTGGGGTGCATTGATGGTTGACATTCAATTTTTGGGACTTCGGGGTTGGTTGCTGGTGTCACCTTGACCTATATGCAGCTGGGGAAAAGGGCAAGTCAGGGGTGTGTCAACGCCAATCGTATACCTGACTGATAGATGTACACACATGCCGACATGTTTGCATAGACTATGATAAATTGATCCTCACCATGGCACAACTGGAGCATGCATGTATCGATCAAAAGTCAAGTTGAAAGCATAGTATCTGCTGATCGATTCTAGTACTATATAGTAGTGAGACGACTTGATCGCCGTATAGTACATGGTTACTTTTGATGAGTGACCTTCGCATACAGGTAGGCGCTTTTTGATGGACATGCATGAATGAGTAAGAGATCACTGCATAAGATGTTTGGATGGTGGCAAACATATCATGAAACGGGATTGGGTAACAGCAACCACGATTTTGGGAATTTCTCTCGGCCCATGTCTTACAAGCAGGGCTCATTTTTTGCTGGGGTGGGGGTTAATCTTATTTGGAGACAAGAGGTGGTGCCTAGTGCGGATGACTAAAAGCCAATACCAAAGATGTGTCACACACATACAACATAATGGATATGATGAGTGATCAAGTATAAGCATTTAAGAGTGTTGAATGTGAGTAAAGCTTTATCGAGAGGCATGTAACCGGAAAGACTCGGTAAGGTTATCTGCAGAGTAGAATGTATATGTGTGTTATGTATCACTCTCCACTCTCTCTACCAATGTAATCTACCCTTTCTTCTCTTCCCCTTTTCTTTTTTACCTCCACTATCAAAAGCATGCCTTTATTACAGTTACCACCTGAGCTTCTGCGACTCATTTTTCTATATCTTCCTCGACAGAGCCTAGCACGACTATGTTTGACTTGTCACCAGGCCTATACTATTTGCTTGCCTACGCTTTATGCACACGTCCATCTTGGTCTTCGGGCTCATGTACGCCAATTGGAGCAAGGTGTCTATCAACGAGGGGAATTGAGAGAGGCCATGCAATCCTATACCCACCAATTGACCATGACAAACCAACAAAACTGCAACATGTGGATGGCACGCGATTTTGCTTGGTTGTTTAGTGCCGCTGTGAATGTGCGTGTATTGACCCTGGTTCACTTTGAGTCGCTCACCATCGGGTACCTGGTCCGGCTGACCCATCAACTACCGAATATTGAGCATTTACGTATCCAATACAGTCAACTTAAGAGTGATCCATCATCACAGACAATGACAACAACACCAGGCTATGATACAGATAACAGCTTCACAAAGGCTAAAAACCTTGATCTCTGCTGGACAGATTTTTCTGAAGAGGCTGCAGCACAGCTATTACAATTACTCCCGAACGTGGAAACCGTCAACTTAGGTGCCAATCGCAACAAGAATAGAGGAGCTAATACAACAGCGGTTCGATCTCTTTCAGAACATTGCCCTGCAGTAAAGCACCTGACAATATCATTGCAGCAAGTGAGCGAGCCTGTTTTGTGCGACACGATTACCTACTATGGACCGCAATTACATAGCTTATCGATCCGTTGTGATGGAAGAGATACTCTCAAATGCGTGGCTCGGCATGCTACTCTCGTAAAGAACTTGACTATTCGTGCAGGATCCATTCAACCACCACCACAGCGTGTCGTACTCACACTGAATCAGCCACAACCCATGACACCTCCTTCTTTCGTTACAACTATGATGGCTCAAGAACAATCACCACAAAACGAAGAGCAACCTGGTAGCATTGTCGGCATCCTACAACGATGTTCTCAGCTTGTACGATTGGAAATGGTATCATGGCTCGTAGAGGATGTCCCACGTGAAGTCTGGCGAGGAATCGAAGTTGTAGCTTCTCGACATCAGGCACCATCCATAGTTGAACGCCGTCGTGCTCGCGAACAAAATAAGACATTTGCATTGGGAAGAGAAGAACTCCAAGAGATAAGAAAGCAATTCGTTATGGCTGCTAGGACACTGCAATCATCTCCATCGCAACTCTCGCTTGATATGAGTACTCATTGATTGTAGCTATTATACCACATTGTGCATTGTTTTCATTTTCATCCTAGTCTTCATCAGCATTTTCCTTCCTTTCCTACCACTTATTTAGTTTTATATTCCCTACTCTTTCAAATACTTGGTTTCCTTCATAGAGTTATTAAATCAGTATATCGAGATAATAACCATGATCTTTGTTTACGACCTAGGAGCTTCGAAATAATGCCTACTCCATGCATGGATCATCCCTGGTGAATGCATCGAATAGCACGAAGACACTCACTTTTTTTTCTCTTACTACCATTCTAAACTGTTGCCCCATTCAAGTACAAGTACAACTACCACCTACGAACGATTGTCCTGTTTCAACCCGTCATGCCAATCCAACAACTGTCTTGGCCCGATTGTCTTTGACTGGATGGCAGGTCCATGGCGTGTGCACCACACTACAACACCCGCGTTTCTTGACACACCACCTTCTCTTGTACAATTCCTAGCACCACCAAACGTAACAGCATCATTCCAGCAGCTGCTATTTGCTTCATTGTATCAAGCAGTATTCACAGCCTTGCCACTCTACAACACACACTCTTGCACACTCCACTGCCGCGACCAAACGTAACAGCAGTTGCTATTAGCAAGGTCTTCACAAGCTACCTGCAGCAACTTGCTTTGTTACATACGGCGATGGATGGGATGCCATATCAGCTATCAAGTACACTGCGATACAAGTAATCTTTATTTGGTTGGGCTGCGATGGAAGACAATGAGCAAGAAAGGATTGACCAGCAGCTGGATGGAGAAGGGAGCATATCAGCAGCGATCGCATGGCTGTCTTCAACCAACATGATGGATTTGATGGATGGATGCAATCAAGTACAGTGATGAGATCTCCTGGAATGCTGCTTTGGTTACTTGGAACGAGCGTCGTCCGCAGGAACGATCACGTGGATACGGCTGAGGATGATGATGGATCGACCAAACGGATGATATCTTGGTGAAAGTTGCATTACAGTCATGGACGCTATTGGAATACTCAGGTCAATGCATACAGCAGCTATTGTACAATCATGGATGAAGGATGCTTGTGACGGCAGCAATCAAGAATACAATGGCACAGTTATCGCTGTCGACCCGATGTGACACACCCGTAGCTTATCAATTTACAATGCTGTTCCCTTATCATACTTTCTCGATAAACAACATATACACTACCATGTGCTATTCTTCGACTTTTCTATTAAATTCAACATATTATCTAAGCGAACATCATGTCATCAGTCCATATACTTAAGTTGTGGATCACTGGGTGGTTTCTGGATTGAAGAAAGGAGGGGGAATAGAAACTTGAAGGTTGGAAAGCGAGATTGAATCATTTACATCATCGTATCGAGATGCTTTTGTTCTTTTGTCACAGGTCCTAGTAGTTCATGTATTGATAGAAAAAAGGCAGGAATGGTTCTCTAACGTTTGCATTGCAAGATATTAATGCGGGAGTGATGATTCCCAACATAGTGCTTGGTTCATTGTAACTTGATCCAATCTGTTCAAGAAAGAATGAGCTGTTGTGATGCACCGATTCACAAGTACATGAACGTGCCATGCTTACCTATGATAGCTTCAGCTACGCTAGTTTATACAACGTTATATGTAGGGGCAAGGTATGAAAGGTTCTTATTGGTGGAGGGTGCATGATAGTATTGTCGATGGGTCTTTAACCTTTGAGTGCTTCTACACACAAGTACAATACAAATGGGGATAAGTATTCAATGAAAAGCGGGCACAAATACGCGGTGTGCAATAACAAAACGACATATCAAAGACAAAGATAAAGTGTGAGGGTAGATAGATGTGTGTGTAAACGCGGTACAAGAACAGTAAAAGTAATAACTACACTAAAGTATCCACCACGGACGTAAGTATCAATATCCTAGCAGTCCTGACGCGGTCCTTGATTTATATACGTTGGTTTTGGGATCTTAGCGGTTGACAGAATACGCGGTGTCAATATACGTTTTGTATGAAATCAGAGGAAAAGAAGATCCGAATTGTCTTTATTTGTATTCACTAGTCTTTTATACTGATGTGTGTTTCATGATATCAAAACAAAAATGGGATAACCTCACTGGGCTTCACTACACTAACCACAACACCATCATGCACTTCCCACCAATGGGATGGACCCTTCCAATCTTGACCTCTCAACTCAAGTTACACAAACATGCCCCTCTGCACCTCTTGCTCAACCAGGGCCTACTGCTTACAATGAACAAACACCTCTTGTCACATATAGCATACATAAGGAAAACATAAAGATGCACATAACTAAAAATTCTACAATGAAACGTGGTGTCTACAATCGAACAAAACTGTTCGTCGTGGTCCAGCGCACCTTGGGTGCAAGTTTCACGATCGTCGTGGCCATTCTCAGATTCACCCAATGTCACCACCAGCCAAAGTGAAATAGGGTCGACCTCTTAAATTTTTTTTCGACGAGCCTGGTGGTGACATTGGGTGAATCTGAGAATGGCCACGACGATCGTGAAACTTGCACCCAAGGTGCGCTTCACCCCGACGAACAACTTTGTTCGATTGAAGACCCCACGTTTCATTGTAGGATTTTTAGTTAGGGCATCTTTATGTTTTACATACGCTGTAACCATGATGCTATATGAAAGGTGACCTTTGTCCATTGTCAATTAGGTAGATCCTGATAGAGCCGAATATGCGCAGGGGCATGCTTGTATAACCCAGCTCATTTGCATGAGACTTCACAATGAACAAACACCACTTGTCATATAGCATCACGCTTTCAGCATATGTGAAAGCGTAAACGTAAATGTATCGAGGATTGGCAAACGTGATCGTGAAACATGATTGACAAGGTGCGCTGTACCACGACGAGCAATATTGTTCTATGAAAGAGCCTATGTTTCATTGTAAAGTTTAGAGATAAATGCACTTTCTCGTTTTTACATATGCTGAAACCATGATGCTATATGTCAAGTAATGTTTGTTCATTGCGCAGTATCATGCAAATGAGCTGGGTTACACATGCACGCCCCTGCGCATCTTCCGCGCTATCAGGGTCGAGCTACTTGACAATGAACAAACACCACTTGTCATATAGCATCACGCTTTCAGCATATGTAAAACCGAGAAAGTGCATTTATCTCAAAACTTTACAATGAAACATGGTCTCTTTCATAGAACAATATAGCTCGTCGTGGTACAGCGCACCTTGTCAATCATGTTTCACGATCACGTTTGCCAATCCTCGATACATTTACGTTTACGCTTTCACATATGCTGAAAGCGTGATGCTATATAACAAGTGATGTTTGTTCATTGTGAAGTATCATTCAAATGAGCTGTGTTGCACGAGCACGCCCCTGCGCATCTTCCGCTCTATCAGGGTCAAGCTACTTCATCATGAAAAAACAGCACTTGTCATAGCATCGTGCTTTTCATCATATGTAAAAACGAGAAAGTGCATTTATCTCAAAACTTTACAATGAAACATAAGCTCTTTCATAGAACAATATTGCTCGTCGTGGTCGAGCGCACCTTTTCAATCATGTTTCACGATTAAGCTTGTCAATCCTAGATACAGGCAGGTTTACGTTTTTACATATGCTAATAAAACCATGAAGCTATATGACAAGTGATGTTTGTTCATTGTGAAGTATCATGCAAATGAGCTGTGTTACACATGCACGCCTCTGCGCATCTTCGGCTCTATCAGGGTCTACCTGCTTGACAATGAACAAAGACCACTTGTCATATAGCATTATGGTTACTGCATATGTAAAACATAAAGGAGGCTGTATCTCTAAACTTT
>JNEU01000937.1:0-27513 GCA_000697475.1 Lichtheimia corymbifera B2541
TGCATTGACTTGAATGTTGCAATATCATCCATGGTGGTAAATCCTCTCTTGTCAAAGATATAAGTCCTCGTTTCCATGCCATCCAATTCATCCAACCCATCATCATCCTCAGCCGTATCCACGTGTTCGTTACTGCTGACGACGAGCAAGTAGCCAAAGCAACATTCCAGGATTCCACATTACTGCACTTGATTGCATCCATCATCCATTCATCCATAACCGTTGCGAGCCCAATAAGAAAGAGCCTCTGTGATCGCTGCTGATATGCTTCCTTTTCCATCCGAGTGTTGGTCACTCTCTTTCTTGGTCATTTTCAGTGTAGCTCAACAAGGCGAAGAGTGCTTGTATTGCGGGATACTTGATAGCTGATATGGTACCATCCATTAGAAGTGGTATGCATCATTGCAAGTTGCCACACGTAAATAAAGCTGCTTTTATACAATGGCTATCAGCTGTCCACGTGAAGACGCCGCAAGTAACTTGAGACAATGGAGACCTTACTAATGGCAGCTGCTGTTACGGGATGGTTGTGGCAGAGGAGCGTGCTGTAGTAGTAGAGTGACAAGATTGTGAACGCTGCTTGAGATAATAAAGTCACTGCTAATAGTAACTGCTGGAATGAATGCTGTTTCGTTTGATTGTGGCATTGGTGTGTGCTTTCAAGAAAGGCGTGTGTTGAAGTGGGGTGCACGCGCCATGAGCTTGCCATTCAGCTCAAGACAATCGGATCAAGATATTCGTAGCATTGACATGGTGGATTGAAAAGCAAGGCAATCGTTCGCAGGTTGTAGTTGTACTTGAATGGGGGCAACAGTTGAGCATGGGAGGAAGAGGCAAGAAGCCGAGAGTGGAAGAAGTGGAAATTATATAGATCAGACACTGCCATGCACTCTATATATTACTCCACGACCTTGATTGCCTGTCTCGAACCTCAAACTTTCACACATTGTGCTCTAGGTCATGCTGAACAACTTTGTCTTAATAAAGAACCCACACTTCATTTGAAAATTTCGAAAGGGAGAGCATAATGTGGGGTTTACTATGATGGGCGGAAATTGGGAAAGCGCCGGATTTATGAAAAAGTCAATTAGTATGTAGTTTCTTGGGATTCCCCATTTCGCACTTGAAACTTGGTCAGACGGTACTCTCGCACATGCTGATCAACTCCATTCATTTAAAAGCTGTAACCATGATGCTAGATATCTCTAAACTTTACAATGAAACTGGGTCATCAATCGAACAAAGTTGCTCGTCGGGGTGAAGCGCACCTTGGGTGCAAGTTTCACGATCAATCTCGACGATCCTAGATTTGGCAATGTCACAAAAGTAATCAGGGTCGACCCAGATCCACTTTGGCTGGTGGTGACATTGCCAAATCTAGGATCGTCGAGATTGATCGTGAAACTTGCACCCAAGGTGCGCTTCACCCCGACGAGCAACTTTGTTCGATTGAAGACCCCATGTTTCATTGTAAAGTTTAGAGATACAGCCTCCTTTATGTTTTACATATGCAGTAACCATAATGCTATATGACAAGTGGTGTTTGTTGATTGTGAACTAGCTTGACCCTGATAGAGCGGAAGATGCACAGGGGCGTGCTTGTGTGACACAGCTCATTTGCATGATAATTCACAATGAACAAACACCACTTGTCATAAGCATCACGCTTTCAGCATATGTAAAAACGGAAACGTGAATGTATCGAGGGTGGCAAGCTTATACGTGATACATGATTGACAAGGTGCGCTCTACCACGACGAGCAATATTGTTCTATGAAAGATCCCTTGTTTCATTGTAAAGTTTAGAGATAAATGCACTTTCTCGTTTTTACATATGCTGAAAGCGTGATGCTTATGACAAGTGGTGTTTGTTCATTGTGAATTATCATGCAAATGAGCTGTGTCACACAAGCACGCCCCTGTGCATCTTCCGCTCTATCAGGGTCAAGCTAGTTCACAATCAACAAACACCACTTGTCATATAGCATCACGCTTACAGCATATGTAAAAACATAAAGATGCCTGTATCTCTAAACTTTACAATGAAACGTGGGGTCTTCAATCAAACAATATTGCTCGTTGGGATGGAGCGCACCTTGGGTGGAAGTTTCACGATCGTCGTGGCCAGGCCAATCTCACATTCACCCAATGTCACCACCAGCCAAAGTTGAACAGGTCGACCTCTTGAATTTTTTCGACGAGGCTGGTTGTGACATTGGGTGAATTTGAGATTGGCGTGGTTGATCATGAAACTTGCACACAAGATGCGCTTGACCCCGCCGCGCAACTTTCTTCGATTGAAGACCCCACGTTTGATTGTAAAGTTTAGAGATACACGCACTTTTATGTTTTTATATACGCAGTAAGCGTGATGCTATATGTAAAGTGATCTTTGTTCATTGTAAAGGTGCTTGACCCTAATAGAGCGGAAGATGCGCAGGGGCGTGCTTATATAACACAGCGCATTTGCATGATGCTTCGCAATGAACGAAGACCACGTCTAATATATCATCATTCTCATCACAGCATACGTAAAACATAAAAGTACTTGTTTCTACAAATTGTCATATGAAGTGTGGTGCCTTTATGAGAACAAAGGTGATCAGCGTAGCCGAGAGCCCCTCCTGACCAAGTTTCATGTTCGGGATGGCCAATATCGGCGGGCGCGGGCCATCCATCTTATGTATGTTCCCATGCATACATTTGGACGCTGCCATTCAAAATCTTCATAATGAAGTGTAGCATCTTTATGAGGACCAAATTGCTCGTCGCGGTCGAAAGTACCTTGCATGAAATTTTCAGGCTCGAGATGGGCGATCTCAGGCTTAGGGAGCGTCGACCTTACTTTTGTCATCGTCCATCCTACATTTGGGGACGCCCGCATTCAAAATTTTTATAGTGAAACCTGCGATTTTTAAATGAATGGAAGTGATCAGCATGACCCAGCGAACATTCTGACCAAGTTTCAAGTGCGAGATGGGGAATCCCAAGAAACTACATACTAATTGACTTTTTCATAAATCCGGCCCTTTCCCAATTTCCCGCCGTCATAGTAAACCCCACATTATGCTCTCCCTTTCGAAATTTTCAAATGAAGCATGGGTTTCTTGTTAATACAAAGTTGATCAGCATAACCAAGAGCATCTTGTGTGCAAGTTTGGGGTTCGAGATATGCAATCTCAAGATCATGGATCAATTACAGTGTTCACGCATTTATCTGACAGTGTCTGGCAGGTCAACCTATTTTAATTTCCAGCTCTTCCACTCCCAGATTCTTGTCTCTTTCTTCCCTTCGCAACTGTTGCCCAATTCAAGTACAACTACAACCTGCGAACGATTGTCCTGCTTCAACCCATCATGTCAACTCTACGATTATAGTGATCCGATTGTCTTTGACTGGATGTCAACTGCATGGCGTGTACACCACACTATAGCACCCGCGTTTCTTGACACTCCAGCTTCTCTTGTGCACTCCTCTGCCACAACCAATCGTAACAGCATCATTCCAACAGTTACTGTTAGCGATGTCTTTTCGCCATTGTCTCAAACAGCGTTTACAACTTGGCCACCTCCTCTGCCGCGACCCAACGTAGCAGCCGTTGTTGTTAGCATCTTTACTCCATCCTTGCAGCATTTGCACGTGAACAGCAGATAGCCATTGTGTAGAAGCAGCTTTATCTATGTGTAGCAACTTGTTTAATACAACGAATTCCTATGGATATGGATGGAGATCTGAATATTGTTTTGGTGCATGGGATGGAAGGATTTGGATATATACAATGCGTGGAAAATGAGAAACTAGAACCATTATGCTTGATGCTACATCCTGAACGATTGGTGCATCCCCCCTTTGGGTAATGCACGACCAAGGATAGAAACTTTCATATCGATGTATCCACCAGTAGAGGAGTTTGTTGAGATCAGTCAATCTCTTGCGGATGATAGTGGATCAAAGGGATACTTCAGCGAACATGCCATTACGTTCTTCTTCCTGGGTTGGATCTCATCGTGGGAGGGCATTTATAGATAAGATGTATGTTTGTATGGGATATGCAGGGTTGTAGAGATACAGCGGCTTGTATACGTATGCTGTAATAAAATAAAGAAAGGGTCTGATTGATTCATTGTGTCTTAACAAAGGGTGCATTCGATAACATAATTCTTTTGCGATTAGACCGTATCAATAACACCGTAATACATGTTCTTCTTTTGAGATTTAATCATGTATGTTAGCTACTGTAATAATAGAGGGTTGAGAGATTGATACTTCTCGTCGGATTCAAAGTGCCAACAATCCAAGATAACAAGTCAAGGTCACTGCACCGACTCTATCTATTACACAAGCGGAGATCACTAGCAATGATCTTCTCACTCAACGGTGTCCAGAGCTACTTGATGAGCTCATCACATTTCATACAGCAACATCACATAAAGGCAACAGAAACGTATATGAGACACGATGTTGTTATAGTAGAAGATAACGGCAGATAACAGTGCTCGCTTCTCAGCATATTTTTATCGGCTCATAACTATCAAATATCACAGCCATGACATTTACAAGGAGCTTGTTGGATATATAGATACAATAGACAACTCCTTTGAAATACTAAATGAAGGCCCCTTGGAATAGGACGATCATCGTGCACATATAGGACGTGATGACATGGTGCACTTGTATAAAGAAAGGCTTTTACATTATGTATTCGGAAGGAGGGTAACACACACATGCGGATGTTTCATCACGCCATTGCATTAACGGGGCAGGAAAATGTATCTCACGACCCTTCCAAGAAAACAGTCGTCTTTCTTCTACTCTACAGTCTGCCTCCTTTCTCTTTTCTTTATGAGTTCTTCCTCTCACTATCACTTTCCTGCGGTTGCTGCCATCGCAAGCATCGCCATTGCTAGTTTAGCATTGACGACCACCTCCTACTCTACCACCATCAACAAAAAGTCGTTACGAATGTCAAAAGGTGTGTATGTGTGTGTAGTCTTATCACCGATATACACTATGCTAAAACTCTTGAATACCAGGCCACTCATATGGAAAGATCACAAGATTGGATGGACATTGTTCCGCTTCGCTTCGCTCTATCATCAAGGCAAGCTACTGCTGTATTAATACTATGAATCATTAACGAAGGCGTGGCATACGTGTTGTAGGCGTTGGCTACTTTGGTTTCTTTTCAATCCTATCTGGTAGGCACGAAATGTGTTTTATGTTAGCATGTATTAACTCAATGTTAAGGCAGAACTACAGACATATCAGCAGCAAAAAACCAATGTACCATCCTTGATCGATTCCTTGTGCACGGCCATCCAATGTAAATAATCCCCTATGCGTTCTCCCCCTTATCGATGTACCGGATTAGTAATAGTGTTTTCTTTCTTATAGCATTATATGATCCCGAGATTCGTCGTAGACGCCCGAAGCCTGTGGTTGATTTAATTGGAGCATTGGAGCACCAGCAAGTGATAAATCAGGTACCATACAAGAACTATTATGCTTAATGCACAGCGTCATCTGACTCCATATGCATATAGGATGATACAAATCGTGATGTATGCAAGTTATTTGACGCCATTTCAAAGGCAATCACTTTGGGTCAAGAGACACAATACTGGGAGGAGCCATATTCATTACTGGACGCTATAGAAGCAGTAAGATTACATTCATGATATCATCTCATTAATGGGTATTCACCCGGGATCATTTTCATGCATAGGACCTAGATACCTTAGACACAGCATCCGTTTCATCTATCGAATCAGTGTTTTCGGTATCATCCTTTGGAAGTCATCCACGACCTAGACGACATGGCCCTAGAAACCCTTTCATCGGCTTGACTGGAACCAAGTTTACGTGCATACAATGTGGATATACGGTATGTGTGGATAACATTGTTGTTTTTGAAACAGTAGACTAATAATAAATAGAGCCCAATCCAGCATGATGCCTTCCATGTGCTCTCATTGCAAGCTTCACTAACGGTACGATATTACATTTGAGGAAGCAACAATCATGGATGTAACAGAATTAATTAGGATCACAAGACATTAGAAGAATGTCTCAAGGACTTTACTGCACCGCAACGTATGAAAGGAATGTTCTGTCGTAAATGCATGTTATCGGCTACATTGGAAGCATTATCAAGCCAAAAGCTCAATCCGGATGCAAGCGATGAGGAAGTGAATGAACATGCTGGGAAGATCCAAGTACTCAAGGATGCCATACGCTACAATGTCGAAGCACCATTGGTAAATATCATTGATTGGATGTTGAAAGGAATATGTAACTTATGATCATGATAGCCTGGTATCCCGCTTGTTCAAACGACATCATGCATTGAAAAACAAATGCTATTCGCCAATCCACCCAAGGCATTATGCATCCAGTTACCCTTGTCGAGATCTCACAATTTGATTCCCGAAACGCTTGATTTGGCACCCTATACAACAGACAACGATTTGACCGAACCACGCCGACGACTCAGTCGACCAAGTCGCATTTTCCTTCGCAATATGGCAGCAGGTCATCGATTTGTGCATGGGCCTGATGGACTTAGGCTGGCTCTTAAGGATGATATTCAATTACCGATACAAGACGCTTTACCATCCCTTTCTATTCCCGGACTACCAGTGCGATCAGTGGTGTATCGCTTGCGTTCAGTCATTATTCAAGATGCTCAAGGACGTTGCATTACATCTATTGGCAAACCCACTAGTACACCATCCCGATTTCGTTTCACAAGTCAATTGAAAAAAGCACGCACTGACAACATCAGCAATTTGAATCATAATGAAGCATCCATGTTGTTTTATGAGCGAGATGAATAAAGAACATAGAAAAAAAAGATTTACGCAATGTTGGCTAAATAGTCCCGGATCTCATTCACATTCAATTTCCTGAACAATGGGATGGATTTTCTCTCTCCTCCGTAAACGCCAACAGTGCTCTCTCCAATGATGCCAATCTCCAAGCTGTTCTCAGTCATCTGGCCTTCAAATCCTTCCTTGAGCTACATAACATATAATCATGAGTATATATATATATCCCTTTACTCATATAATATATCATTGACTTACCGTGAGGATGGCGGTGTGTACAGCATCTTCAAGTTCCATTTCTTCATTATATCGCTTCTCCAAGAATGTCTTGGCATTAATCATGTTCTTGCCAATTGCACTTGCTTTCCATGCAAAGTAAGAGCCAGAGGGATCGACTTGGTACAGTGAAGGGCCGTTGACATCGTCGTATCCAATAACCAATAAAGAGACACCAAATGGACGCACACCACTATTATACACAAATGTTGAATATATCATCCCTTCCATTATCCACTGCGACTATCTTACCCGCTTTGTGTGTATTCTTGCATAACACCAGCAATTTCTTGAACAAGGATACGTGTTGGTGGTTCTTCCATGTAAACACGCTTATATTGCTGTGCTGCTTTACGTGCCTTGGCAACGAGGACGCGGAAATCAGGTCCCATACCCGAGTATACCATGCCAATATTGGCGCAAACCATGGCAACCTTCTCAACTGTCGAGTCGTCTACAAGGCTGGAGGCTGATTTCTTTTCGGTCGCAATGACAACGCCATTGGTAGCTATAGTTCAATATGTCCAATGAGTATTCATAAAGAACGCGTGCGTGTAGATTTCAGGTTGTTGTTATTGTGTGTGCATAGGGGCGTATTGGAAAAAGAGAGGACGTCATGACGCACCTTTGATGCCGACACTGGTGACACCTTGAGAAACTGCATTCAGAGCATATTCAATCTGTACAAGTTTGCCGGAGGGCGAGAATGTTGTGAGAGAGAAACTGTATCGATCGGCCATATCGAAAAAAGAGTGGTATGAAAGTAAAGAAAAGAGGTCAAAAAGTGGCAAGAGCGTGTTGCGTCGGCAGTCAAATCATTGCCGCGTAAGCGGCTCTTTTGCTCGGTTTATCAGGTACATGCACGCTATACGTACGCACACACACATATGCAACAAACATAAGCATATTACTTGTTTTTCTAGTATAACAACACAGAGTGAAACGGGTTCTTTTTTTTTTATAGATAAGGCAAATGCAAATTGAATAACTGTATGAATGCATGATGGATATAACATGTACTATTAGCTGTTTGATCTCTAGTTCTTGCGCTTCTTGGAGCTCCGAGGATCTTCCTCAACTGCCTTGCGCTTCTTGTTCCGAGGATCTTCCTCAACTGCACGACGACGACGAGCCACCAATTTCTCGAGTACACGCTTTGCTGATGATTGTGGGAAGTTTGACAACTAAAATAAAAAGAATTAAATCACTTGTCTTTCCTTTGTTGTTTCTCCTTGCACACTTACATCATAGTATTGTGGGGCGATATCCAACAGCCAGTCGGCCTTAACTTCTGTGCAGGTACGAATATAATTGCGGGTTGTCAAGACAAATTCGTGATACAACACCCATTCAGGCTTATGATCCAGGCCGGAGGATGGATGAAGCTGAACCACCTGGTTATCCTTGACAGTGAGATAATGACCCGTACGCTCCAAATGTGCCACTTGCATGAAGAAGCCAGCTGTCATTGCTTTACGAATATTGAGGAAATAGTTTTTGTCTTCGAAGGGTGTGGACACCAAATCCAAATCATGCGTTTCCATAGTACGTTGCAATTGCTTGCGTACATTGTCTGCTGACTTGAGAGAGCGTTGATTCAAGAAATTGTCCCAGCACCATTGGCTATCATCACCATCTAATATAATCACATTGAGCCATTCAAATCCTCAATACTAGTAACCATGTTTGTACTTACTGGACTTGTATGCATGATAAGCATTCAACAATGTAAGGTGATCACCATCAGCATGAGTAAAGTTGGCCTTGGCTTCATCGGCAAGCTTACGCGCCTCGTTGGGACGCATAAAGATCTGGGGCACTGTACATCATGGAATGAGTATGATGTATGCGATAATATGGGGATTCAAAACTTACCTGATAAAAGAGCAGCAATAGATAAGATTTCATTAGAGCAGCGGAAGCTTGGGCTCTCGATCAACATTTTGCAGAGTTGAGGATCCAAGGGGAAAGCTGACATCAATTCACCGGTGGGAGTCAATTCGCCATCATCATCCAATGCACCAAGATAGTTGAGCAATTCGAGCGCACGCATCAAAGTTTCAGGAGCTGGTGGATCCATAAAGTCGAAATGCACCAAATCGTCAATACCCAACTTTTTAAGCTGCAATACCACTGATCCCAAGTTGCTTCGCAAAATTTCAGGATAGGTCTGTTCGATGAGCTCCTTGTTGAAAGCGCTTTCAGTGTAAAGACGGAATGATTTGCCAGGACGAGTACGACCAGCACGACCTGCGCGCTGTTGGGCGCTAGCTTTGGAAATGGGTGACACCAACAAAGACTCCACACGAATACGAGGATTGTACACCTTTTGCTTGGCAAAACCTGGATCGATCACGTACACGATACCGTCGATAGTAAGCGATGTCTCTGCAATGTTGGTAGACACAACGACCTTACGACCGGGAGCACCGCCTGGTTCACGTGCTGCTGGTGCCTTGGCAAAGATACGTTGTTGAGCAGCAGGTGGTAATGTCGAGTATAAAGGAACGACCAACAAAGGTCCACACCCAACTTGTCGGATTTGTTCATCCACTTCAGCCTTGATCTTTCTGCAGGCTTGTTCGATCTCCTCTTCACCAGTCAAGAACACGAGAATATCACCTTCAGGTTCACTCAAATGAATTTGGACCACAGTACGGATAGCAGCTTCCAAATAATCACGTTCCGGTTCAGGCGTATAATAGATCTCGACAGGGTAAGTACGACCAGGCACCGACTAGAGAGTATATGTTAGATCTCTGTATCCTTCTCTGTGTAATAAATATTGATGTCTTACCAATAAAGGTGCATTGTCAAAGTACTTTTGGAATTTACCAGCATCAAGCGTGGCAGACATGACAACGACTTGAAGATCCTTACGCTTACGGCAAACCTAACCATAGTAAAAAGACAACCCACTTAGATCCTACCATACACAATGCATATGATTTCCCTCCCACTCTTCTTACCTCCTTGAGAAGACCCATCAAAATATCCGTGTTAAGTGTACGTTCGTGAGCTTCATCAAGAATAACAGCCGAATAACGGGAAAGCTTGGGATCTGACATGGCTTCACGCAAGAGCATACCATCGGTCATGTACTTGAGGAATGTCTTTCGGCTGGTGTTATCCTCGAAACGAATACTGTAACCAACTTCTTCACCCAATTGAACATCCATCTCATCCGCCACACGCTGAGCAACTGACATGGCAGCAACACGACGAGGTTGTGTACAAGCGATCATTTTGCCCTTGAGGTGCGGGAGTTCGTCATAAGCAAGGAACTGAGGAATCCTATCAAACAACAAACCATGTGAGCATGAATAAAGAAAAAAGAGACATCCTTATAGATACTTACTGTGTCGTTTTACCAGATCCAGTCTCACCGACAAGCACCACAAACTGATTCTTATGGACCATTTCAAGAAACTCGGATCGTTGCGCATGTACTGGAAGCTTACGTCGTCCTTCAAGGATTTTCTGGTAGCGAGCAGTGAATGGCTTATTGTTGAAGGGATTGAAGCTGCCGTTCTCTAGCTTTTCAGCTTGTTCAGCCGTCGTTTGACGAGGGATCATGCCGTGGAAGCCATTGGACTCATTGTCGCCCTGGATCTTGCGTTGCGATGCTGGAAGATGCGCCAAATAAGGGTTCTCGTCAGCCATGGGTTGTAGGTGGTCGGTAATCAAGGAATGAAGAAAAGCGATCGTCCTTCAAAGTTTTCTCTGCGTCGTACCTCTTTTCCCCGCCAACTTGGGGGGTGCGTGCACAACGCATCCTCCAATCAGATTCTGCTCTGCTTGAATGCATGGAAAGAACCATCATACTTTGACCACATAATGAATGACCAAAGACAATAAACGCTGTTCTTCTTTATTATTGTTGATATCCATGTCGTTGTCATAACACTGTCACGTTGGAGATGGGCAATCATATACCGAAATTAGATTAATATTACAAAGATCAATGTGCTAGAATCTTGGGCTGTGGAGGGGCTCTTTGCTTATATGATTTGATGCAAGTTGAACTCGCTGTATTGATCCTTGCGTCCAAACTATCTTAAGAATATCCATGATATCCCTTTCAAGCTGAGCATGGTGTTGTTTAGGCCGTTGTTTGTATCCAAAGATGCCGCCTTTTGTTCAAGCCTCACCAGAACCGTTTTGAGGAGGTGTACGATGTTGAGTAGTTAAAATAAAAGAAGCTGCTGGTACCTACACATAATACAGTACACATACGTAAACTTATCCGACAACCATGGGGTTCGTATAGCGACTTTCTCACTTCCTCAGTATCAGGCTCATTATTCTTATTTGTCCTTTCTAGTCAAAGATTGACGTCCGTCTATCACGAAAGAGCCCATTGTTGTATAATGATGATGTCCAAAAGGAACAAGCTGAAAGTCAAACCTAAAGAGAGATGATGCGCAAAGTTGCATTGCCTGTCCAAGAGCATATTCAATATTGGCATCATCCGCTTTTACAATACACACCTCTGTCATTGTCTTTATTCACTGAACTTGCTTTTACTGTACACATGATGATCTTTGTTGCTGGGTTGCTGGGAACTGAAGCCACGGTATAGTGTTTCCCAGCGAGGTATCCAACCCGTACTGGTGTAAGCTCAAGCTAGTCTCATTTCAAGATAAACGCGCTACCTATGAATGTGAGCAGATATGAGATAATTTCATTGTTTCATCCACACCCCTAAAAATCTATATGCAATAAACCATGTGCTTTATGCCAAGTTCTTCCAATAGTATTAAGCTGCCTTAATAATTAAGCTTTCAAAAAGAATTGGAGTCCTAGTTTAAGGAACAAAGAACTGTATCTCGATAGCTATTGTCATCATTATGACATTCGTCATTGCAAGGCATAGTACATATTGAGGAGGAGGGAACGAGAAGCAAACCCCATGATCTCCTACAGCTTTGACATCGTAATCAGCATTGAAGGTACCTAGTGAAAGATACTATCATTCACTACTATCGGTGTATACGTACACAGGATATCGGCATTTGGATCACTCATATGAATGCTTATGATATTATCAGCGTTACCACGTAGTAACATGCATCGTGTAGCATCTTTTACCGATGATCCCTGGTCACCAACAATAAATGGATCCACGATGACCAGAGAAGCTTAAGTTGGAGCATTACTTGGTAAACACAGTATACCTCTGGGGGGAGGAAGGTTTGTAAACAAGGAGTGAGAACATCCGAAAGGAGACGGAAGCAATCGGGGATCCACTTCATGGTGTCATTGACACGTACATATCGGTGCCTGGATGTTTTTGTCTACTTTCAACTCCTATATGCAAGGATTGTTGAATCAAGAGAGGGATGTGGCATGACGTTCAAATTGAAGTACAAGGGAGATCTCATCAGGGTGATAGGATGCGGATGTCTAATCCACCACCACCAATAAACAGGTAACGATTTTGGTAAGGGAGAGCACCCTGCACACACCCATGCCCACTTGCTTGTAGCACCAAGTGGAAAAAAGTGTGCAGTAGAAGCTGCAACCATGTTGTCTCCTTGTGTGTTATGCACCAACGCACTCCTTGTTGTAGCCCTTACAAGATAAGAAGAAGGAAAAAAAGTTGATTGACTACTTGATAGCTGGATTGGTTTCCTTCTTTCTTGAGTTTCCCTTCTCTGCTTTTTTCATACCGCATTACTATGGGCTGCTGCCAATCCATCGAAGATGCAAAAATACGAAATGAGCAAATTGATGGCCAAATCAAACGAGATAGACATCATTTACGCAAAGAAGTAAAGATGCTGCTATTAGGTAATAGACGATGTTAGCATTTAGCTTGAGCACGCATTATTAATAAAAGACATTGGTATCTTTTTAGGCGCTGGAGAATCCGGGAAATCAACCATCCTCAAGCAAATGAAATTGATTCATGATGATGGATATTCAGTAGATGAACGTGAAGCGTTTAAACAAGTTATATACTCGAATACAATACAATCAATGCGTGTCATTCTCGAAGCTATGGATGACATGGATATCAACTTTGCACACCCAGACAACCAACAGCACGCCAACACTGTACTTGAAATGCCCATACAAATGGATGCTTTGCCACCCAACGTAGCGCATGCCATCCGAGAACTATGGAAAGATCCACAATTACAGCATGTCTATGAACGCAATCGAGAATACCAGCTCAACGATTCCGCTAAATAGTGAGTCAATGCTGATTTATTGCGCTTTTATCGCATGCTGACTGAAAACATGTATAGCTATTTTGATTCGATTGATCGCATCGGTCATCCATCATACGTCCCCACTGATCAAGATGTTTTGCGTTCACGTGTCAAGACCACTGGAATAACGGAAACAACCTTTACCATTGGCGAATTGACATATCGCATGTTTGATGTGGGTGGTCAAAGGTCCGAACGTAAAAAGTGGATCCATTGTTTTGAAAATGTCACCGCCATTATCTTCCTTGTCGCCATTTCTGAGTATGACCAAGTTTTGATCGAGGATAGAGCCGTGGTAAGATACTTTGATTATGATTACAAGTACTCGTAGATGATGATACATTGATGATGATTCTCTGTTAGAATCGTATGGAAGAAGCTCTCACGTTGTTTGATTCCATTTGTAATTCTCGATGGTTTGTCAAAACATCCATCATTCTTTTCCTCAACAAGATTGATATCTTCAAGTACAAGCTTCGAAGGCATCCATTGAATGTCACTTTCCCAGATTATAAAGGTAATCCCCAAGCACTCCAAATGATCCTCATGGTAGAAATTTCTAATGTCGTTTATTGTTTATTAGGCCCAAACACTTACGATGCAACATGCAGTTACATTCTCAAGCGATTCATTGCGCTGAACCAGTCAGATAACAAGCAAATATATACTCATTTCACCTGTGCCACCGATACCAAGCAAATGAAGTTCGTCATGACAGCAGTCAACGACATAATCGTGCAAAGCAACCTTAGAGATGTAGGCTTACTATAATATACCATTAATCTTTTGTAAACCGTATATACATCCTGGTGATGTCATTATTGGAAGATAGTATTATTATTGAATGGTTTTGGATGCATGGTGCTAATCGTCTATGTATGTGTGTCAAGGTGGTATATAAATCACGAGTGTCGTTGCTATATGAGAAATACGCTGTCAGATTGGCATCGTTTTTGAGCAATAAGTAATAGGGATACATACCTCCATTTCTGCCAAGACCCTTTGCAGCTAATAATGTGTAATGATAGCATATGAGTATTACTCATCATCAAGTTAATTCCTTCCTACGTACCTTGGTAGCTCCTTTACTTGCAGCTGACAACAATTTTTTTGAAAGAGCATTGCCAGATCCACCAGATGAGCCCATACCCTGGCGGTAAGTGCCTGTTCCACGTACATAACCACCTGAGAAATCATCCACCCTCCTTGGTTCTCGATCAAAATATTGGTCGCTTGAGATACTTGATGCACCCTGAAACTTTGCGAGTCGTGCTGAATTTTCCGCTATCCGGCTGGGGTCGTATTGATTCCTTCCAAAGTACTGATCACTGGATATACTTTTAGCATTGCCAAACTTGTCTCTTGCATAAGTGATCTCCTCCTCTTGTTGTTGTTGAGATGAGTATGATGATGATGATGATGCTGTAGGTTTGCGTATATTCATTCTGGCAACTCCCATCCCAAGCCTATCCATATCTTCGCCATCTTTGTCGTCATGGCTTTTCACGTTGCTATGGTGATTCCAATTGTCATCGTCGTCGTCATCATCATCGTCCTGTATACCAAGTCGTGAAGATCGCTGACTAGGTCTAGAAATGGATGATGGTGTATGGTTGGATAATGGAGTTGAAAATCGCTTTTGTGATTCTTCAGCAGCTCGACGTTCTCGTTGCTGGGATTCATATCGCTCTCGTTGCTGTGCTTCTTCGAAATTGATCATGCCGACTTTACGTGCTCCCAAATGCTGATGGGGTCGTGCCTGTTTGTATTTGTTGGTTCGTAGAGTTTGGATTTGTTGCTGCTGTTGCTGCTGCTTTGATTGTCCCTTTTTCTCCCATAATGCAAAAAAGTCATCATCGTTCTTTGCCATGCCCGAGCTGTCAGTGGCGGTGGTGTTGATGTATCCATTTCCTGGTATTGATGATGGCATAGGTTCGAGATCGATTAATGATGGTTCTTGTCCATTTGCTGCTGGCTGTACTGTGATATCCTCGATCAAGTTCTCAATCCCCATGGGTGCTGATAGTGCTTTTTGCGTTTTGGCTTGGAGATCGCGTTTATATTGCTGAGCCAGTCTGCTGGAGTACTTTGATTGGGTATCCTTGTAAGAGACACCATCCAATGCGTCGTGTGCAGCACCGTTGCCACCACATTTCATCATCTCGAGCTGCTCTGTTGTCCATGAGTCAAGATGGGTCGATCTGTCATGCATAAAGGTCAGTACAACTGGCAAGTTAAGAGCACGTTTGTTCCAATAGCTTACTTGACAAAGCTAATATGTACACCTAGATTACGATGTGCTGCTGCACAATCCTGGCAGAGGAAGATGCCAAATGTGACAGAAGCCCAAGTAGGACCTTTGGTGTTGCAATCAAAGCAAGCCTACGCATCGAGCAAGAAGGTCGACTCGAATTAGCACATACCACTGCGAAGGAAATATCAGTCGAATAAACACCTTATTATGTCGGTTTTGAGTCAATCGTTTAAATGTATTGTCGATATCTGCTCTCGTTGCTTGTTGCTGCTGAGACATGGATATTGTAATTCAAATTGAAAGAGGAAAGCAAAGAGCATTGAATACGATCTCCGAGAAATGAACAATTTCAAGCTGACACACAGAGCACAATGAATGTAATAGCTTGGTTCTTTTTATATAAATGATGAACAATGTATGAAGAGGAAAGAGTTGCGAATAATTGACTAGGTTGAATGGATTGGGATAGACGTAAAGAGGTTTTTAAGGGTTGTGTGTGAGGGGATATCAGTATGGGTGCTGATGGTATTGTTGCTGGCCATATGGACCACCCATTTGTTGAGGAGGAGGAGGTGGAGGCATGCCCTGAGGATGATAAGGCTGTTGTTGGTGTTGTTGTGGTTGAGGTGGGTATGGGCTGGCATTTTGACTACCATAGTTTCTTTGAGAAGACATATCGTCATCTGCCATCATTTCCTTGACTTCCCAGACATTTTGCTTCGATCCAACCGAGAACTCCAAATCTTCCTTGGTAATCGAATCCCAATACTTGTACACCATCATCACACCGAGCAATGTGCAAATAGTACCGAAGAATACACCATCCACATAATGCTTGACTTGATCACAGAGAGCGACCGAGAAGATGTACATGAGAACTTGACCAATCACAAAGAATGCAAAACCGAAAAGGATATCACCAAGTGGCCAGCGGTCGTCCAGCGTGTTCACCACAAGGATAATTTGGGAAATCACATATACAATAAAGCAGATGCCATTGATGATAAAGACAAAAGCCCAAAGTGCACCAGGACTTTCGTATGAGAATGGACCAATGTTGAGGAATGTCAAAATGGCAATGACGAATACGATAAGGAAGATGACAAATGAGCTGATACGAAGAGACTGGATGGTAACAAGCATGCATAATTAGTTTTATGTCTTGCATTTGACATTTCCTCCCCGATCAGGTCAGCGCCCCTCCCCACCCACCCCCAGTATCTCGAATTACACCGAATAACCTTACCCAAAGTGATAGCGGTGTACCATCTTCAGCGAATTGAAAACCGACAAAGCCATTGATCAGCAAACACCAAAAGCTTGCACTAACAACGCCTAAATGTATTGCGGCAAAGTACTATAAACGTTATGCAAGTTAGCCACTCAAACGTCGGGTGTGCCTGGATGATAATTCAAAAAGCGCACTTACAGGATATGCAGCGTTGGATGAAGGAATAACGTCGGTGATCAAGAACATTTCAAGAAATACAGAGATCATGTACAAGTAAAAGAAGAGCACAATTTCCTTGCGACCTAATGGAGTAATTTAGACAATGAATTCCGTTTTCAGGGAGATGATGGATGATGACTTACCAACAGCAGTGTACTTTGACCGGACGTGATAAATCATAATGGCTGTCATGACAATAGCAACAACATCGATAACCAACGTGGCTGTAAAAGGTCAAAGAAGGCTTAGTATCATATGTGCTCGAGGATCATCATTATAGTTTACCTGGCTGAAATACGAGGTTGCCGCCCAAGTCAACGTTACGGGAATAGCACACTGGCTCGATACCTTCGTGCTCACCCATCATAGGGCAAAGAGGAAGGGCAACGGTTTCGCAGATACCGTTAAAACTGAATGCTTCAAATTTGAAAGGGATGTCGGCCATGACAATATTGTAGGTGTGTCAAATCAAGAGATGTCTTTTTCTATGTGTCGGATGGTGCGCGCGCGCTTCAAGGGCAGCCGTTATATTTCGTTGCGATGGTGATCAGCGTGATAAAAACGTAAAAGAAAGGAAAAGGAAGGTTTGTTATTGGGGGGCAACTAAGCCGTAAAGAGAGGGAAAAGAAGGTAAACAGTAGAGCCGAAAAAAGATGCTCGGTTTGGTGTGTGAGTGTGTGGGTGATGGGATGTAAGGCAACAAGGAAGGAGCGTGGATCAAGTGCAGTATTATAATAAACTATTTATAGATCGACCAATCAATATGACAAGTAAAATGCTTCCAGCCCACGTTCTCTACGCTACTCTATAACTTGAGTTTCCTTTTCCACCCATTCGAGAGCCCGACGATCATCTCCAAGTTGCGGTTCAAGCACCTTTCGACATTCTTGATGATACTTGTTGATCCATTCTCGACATTTATCTGTCAAAATCTGGTAATCCAAAAGTCGCCGTCCCAAAGGCACAAAGGTTGCATGCTCAAAACCCAGATACGCTTGTCCACCAAATTGATATGGGGTCATGGCCTTGTTAGCAATCAATACATTCTCGATTCGTATTCCAAATTCGCCATCCTGATAATAGCCAGGTTCTACACATCATATATATCAATCTCACGTGGCTTCGCCTTTATCTTCAAACAAAGAATACTTTACCATTTGTAACAACCATGCCTTCTTGTAATGCAATATGACGATATGCATCTCGAGCACCAATACCATGGGGTCCTTCATGTACATTCAAATAGGCTCCAACTCCATGTCCAGTGCCATGTCGAAAGTCAAGACCATCCTGCCAAAGGGGTGCCCGAGCAAGTGTATCTAGCTGATAACCTATATTGATTGCCTCCTTCAATTAGAGCGGGATTATTAAATTTGGGGGGAGAGAATTATAGTATGTACCTGAGGTTCCGCTTGGAAAGACCGCCTGATCTAGAGCAATATGTGATTGCAGAACTCGTGTAAATGCTCTTTTCTGAAATTCAGTGGGTTCACCAGCAAATAAATAGGTCCTTGTAATATCCGTTGTTCCATCAACATAGTGTGCACCCGAATCACATAGATAAATTTGACGAGGATCAATGATGGCTGAATGTGTGGGAGAAGGCTGGTAATGAATAATTGCTCCATTGGGACCTGTTGCAGCCACAGTATCAAATGACATGCCGACATATTCGGGATTTTGACGTCGCATCTCTTCTAGATGAGCTGCTGCATCCGCCTCTGATATCTTTCTTTGTTGGTTGCACAGCATATCTGCTAGCCATGCAAAATGTCGACTCACAGCTGCACCATCTCGCTTGTGGCACTCCCGCAGACCAGAAAGTTCAGCATCGTTCTTGATGGCCTTTGCAAGTGTAATGGGTGATGGTTCTTGACCCACGTTTTCCTGGTGATAACATATGCTGCATGTTAGAAGAGCATCATCCAAGCGAATAAAGAAGCATCATCATACCAAACCACCCAATGCCTGAACAATAGAAAGATTCGTCAAAGTAGGGTCGATGACATAGCGTTGTTCTCGGTTGACACGTCGAAGATCGTCAAAAATCTGATCATAGTCACGCAATTGTATGGATGATCCTTTCAGCTGTTGTTGAATATCCTGCGATAATCGTTTGTCGGCATTGCTGATATATAACACTGCATCATTGCTGGTGACAACGCAATAAGCGAAAAAGATGGGACAACAATGGATATCGCTTCCTCTGAGATTGAGCAACCAGGCAATTTCATCCAATGCTGATACAACGGTACCATCATATCCTTTTCCCCTAATCGCAGCTCGCAAGTCTTCTAGTTTGGTTTCTCGACTCTTGCCAGCAAATTGAATGTCGTGAGCGAGGACGGGATTAGTGGGTCGTGCTGGTCTATCTTGACGAATGTTGTCCACTGGATTTTCACTGACAGGCACCAAGGTCGATGACACTTTTGCAAGTTCATTCCCAAGGGCAACAGCATCCGCTAATAAATAGGGTATGTCAATGATCAAGAAGGCTGAAAGTAGGTATAATCCCATACGAACCTGCAGTAACAAGCGTTGGATCGACACCAATTCGGGATCCTGATGGTAGATTCTGGAATAATGGATACCTCCATCAACAAAAGGCGCCTAATACATCCCATATGCTCTCTCTTAACTTACTTTGATGAGGTATTCCTTCCAAGTTGGTACTCCTGGTAATCCTTGCTTCATCAATGTCCAGCTTTCATCCAATTGTTGTGACGCTTGCAAAAAGTATCGGCCATCGGTAAACATTGCTGCAGTATCCTGGGTAACCACAGCACATCCTTGATGACAATGCAGGTGTTAGGTTTATCATGTAGATAGACGTTGTCGTATGAGGAAGCTCACCTGCTGATCCCGTAAAGCCTGATATCCAAGCGCGTCTATTATCACACTCTGCTGTGTATTCACTCTAGTCAACACGTCTCAATAGGCCATAACCAAACAAAAGGCAAGTCTTTGCTCACTGACCTGATGGGCATCCTCGGATGGAATCACACTACAACAACGTACGTTATGTCAACAGATCTCGAATAGGAGTCTTCGCATATGAAACATACAAGGCATCGATCTTGTCAGTCGATTGCGACATTGCTTTCCGCAAGTCTTGCAAGCGTGTTGTTGACTGCATACGACAATGAACATGAGCAGCAGCTGTCTTTTGGAATGCTCGACGTGTTGTTGATAGAAGCATATGTGCGGTGTTGTTGTTGGAAGAAATAAAGCCTCTCAATTGTCATTATCATTTTCTTTTACGTATATAACAGCAGAGCTGGATTAAAAATGTAAAGGCCTGACACCATTCTAGCAACATGTATAAAAATGACTCAGTTTTCCGTAGAACCGGCATGATCAGGCCAATATATTTCACTCTTTAGAAGCGTGAGAGGGAGCCAGTAAACAATTGAAAGCATAGTTCTTCTGCTGGAACAGCTACAATGCCATCACTAGCTAAAGTCGTCGACGCAACCATTCAAAATATATGACTTCCTTATGAAAGACGCTTTCGGAGCTCATAGATTCTATCTCATCTCATCACAAGTTGTGGTTAGTCGATTTTCCTCTCTCTCCTTTGCATCATTGCATCCTTTCAAGACTAAGACCCTCACCATTCGCCAATGGGTTCATTGTATGCCAATCAATTTCGATACGTCGATAGGTACATTAAATGCGACACACCATGTCAAACGACAAGGTCATCTACAATAATACATCGCAGACCCGGTTGGTGCATCAATGATAAAACATATATTTTATACTACTCCTTTCTGACCATTCAATACATCACGATCCAGTTAGCAATCGGTAGTTATGTATCACTTCAATGCATAGTAGCGTGGTTTATATATCATCGGGGTTGCGTAGCAACACCCTACGCAATCTCTGTGGACGTTTCGAGGCAACACGTAGTCATGGATACAAGAAAGAACTTTAATAGAATTGATGGAAAGTAGAATATACATAACGATTTGAGGGTTGCGACTATCCTATCTCTCTCTCTCTCTTGCTTGAAGCACTGCAAAAGCGATAAAATCCCAGTTTCCATGTCTCCGGATGATTCAACTTCTATTCCTGATAACAAGTGGCGGTAATGAGTGATACCTTTGAACCACATCAAAAGGTATCATTGACTGGTGCTTGACCTTGATTTCATGCTGTCTAGTGTCACATGATTTAGCATTGAAGAGCAGGTGCCACTGGTCTTAAATTTTCCACTCCTTTCCTCTTACCCAATGTCAAACCGATTGGCCAAAAGATCCCTGGATCTCTTGCTTAAATCCAACCATGCCGACAAGCCGAAACGTAATGCCCCAGAGAAAAAGTCGATAAAGCTACCTGCAACGAAGAACGGGTTGAAAAAGATCAAGTATGAGTTGCGATACGGCCAGCAGCAACGTTTAAAGGCAAAATTGGTGAAACAACAGAAAAAGTCAAATCCACTTGGTAGGTGACACGCTTGAAAAGTACCAACAATTGTCTAATAATGGTACCCAGAGTCCCTGTATCAAGAGGAAGCTGCGTTGGATGATAATCTTGAAAGGAACTTGAAGATTCTCTCGAGCCAAAAGTTAAAAGCAAGCGATATAGAAAAGGAAGCAAGGGCTGAGGTAAGTGTCATTAAAGGTTTATTAAGTAAATTAAAAGATGATGTCCTGACATTCATCTATGTATAGCTGCTTAGATTCAACAAAAAGATGGATTACACGAGAAGGAGGAAATGAGCATAGACCTATATCATTACAATCTACATAAATTCTTTTTCACCGGTGCCCGTTCTTGTTAATGAGATGCATCATAATCGATTTGACTGCAGCAAAAAGTGATAACAGATCAGTCAATGTCCTAATAAAGATAATGGCCGAAAAAGCTTACCACTGTGTTTACGTTGCATACGGGGAGAGGAACCAGGGATATCCGTGTGTTCTTGCTGCAGCTGGTGGACACAAGGCGGATCAGTGGAAAAGGAGACTTGACGATTGGTGGGCCGTTGTTGCCTCTTAGTAGATGACGTGGTGTATGTAAACGTATGATCCGGTAATGCTGCTCCTTTGTTCCATGCATCAAGCATAGGCAACGAGTCATAGATCGATGGTTGTCGTTTATGATGCGTTAAGACTGTCATGAAAAAAAAGATGTGGGTGGAAAGAAACGAAGAAAGATCTGTGTGTCGTTCCTTGGATCACTTATTGCCCACGGCATATTGCCATATTCGGAGTTCACACCAATGGTGGCCTGCTGCATCACAGCAGTTTTCTTTGTGATCCCCTTTCTCTGCGTTTCATTGTGGAAAAAGACATATAAAAGATCAATCAAAATTCAATGTATCATTTCTTCATAACATCCCTACAACCATGTTCTCTAGTGGACTGCTACGTAAAAAAGCATTCAAATACCCTACTACTTCAACATACGATGACGACCATGATGGTGCTACGTCCCACATTGAATGTACCTTTGCCCACGAGTCCTTGATAGTGATTGAGACCGACGATGTCACACGTCGTATTTCTGTAAAGATTTTACGTCTTCCAACGCCTCCATCTTTGCAACCGCTATCCGTTTCCCTTCCATCCACCTCAAATCACAAGCCAATTATTCGTCGCCGCACTACAAGGAGGAGGCGACCATCACCTGAAACACGTCGACATGTGGAACACCGATTACAGATGTTGCACAGGAACCAATTGCATACCAACACCAACAACAACTCTGCTGCATCATCCCCCGTACACAAGCACCACTCTCAGTCTACTTTTACCAGTGATCAAAATCAACCACAACATTCAGTAAATAGTACTTGGCAAATCGTTGTATCACTGTTGGCTGTCATGATCCCTTTTTCTTTGTTACCAAAGACACGAGATAAAAGCACGAGGTAAAAAGAAAAAAAATTAATAGCGGGTGTCAAAGAGTAGCTGCTGATGATTGACGTCTTTTGCACTACACTAGAATGTGGCTCGATGGGTTGGTTCATCCCGCACATGCTTCGCAATAATGAAAAAAGGCCGTGCGCCGTCAACCAATCAAGAAAGGTCAAAAAAAAAAGCTGCTGCATATTGTTATTATTGTAGAGGAGTTTGGAACCTCAAGTACTTGTTCAAAGCTGCTGCATAGGCCACCATAGCCTACCAAACATAGCAAGTATTTCTAGAACAATGCAACCATATCCCACTTTCAACTACTGCAATGGTCTTTACTTGACGCGCTGCCTGTCATAATGACTTTTACCATCACGCTCCCTTGACTGCTCCAATATAAACCTTAATAAAACTTGTGATCTGGTCAAGTCGGCTGCTCCGCCGACGCTCATTTCCACTAGGAGAGCTATTCTGACAGGAGAATACATATGCGTGCAAGGACCGTGGGTGTCATACACACCATCCATACGTGGACATCATGGTATACAAATAACACACTGGCTTCCGTACTAGCCAACAAATAAAAATTTATCTTACATGTCAGCTCGACTACCCTCTTATTCTCTATTACCATCTGCCGCAATGTTGTCTGTTGTCATGGGTTATGTATAGTTTAATGGGTATCTTTAATGTCCCGTTTCATCTTCCATTAATCCATTCGATCACAGCAACCGCAACAATAACCATTCCAGCCATCACCACACTGCACGTTTGGGAACGGTAGCGTATACCGTAGATGCTCTTGGCACAGGGGTTGGCTATGAACGACCCAACGAAGATGAAAACAAAGGACACGATAACATCGATGACATGTTCAAGGAAAGATACTCACAGCCAAATATATCAGAATATGATATGTACCTCCTCTGTATCCTCCGTTAACTTTAGTATTATGACAATGTTAGAGATCCAGAGATATCGTGGAAGGAAGGAAAGCACGAAAAGTTACCGTAACGACCAGAATGACTGCAAGATAAAGCCTGAACAATAATGACAAAGATCACCTTTAATATATATATATATAAATGTATCCTAGCACGTGTCGTCCTAGATCACATCGCTGTTGCTAGTGTTGAAGGAAATCAGGTCTGGAGTTGAGGTCTCCATTGGTCTCCATGTATAAACGTAACACCGAGCGCATATTTGCAGCAGCGTTAACATCACGTCCAAGGATCTATCGTTATATAAGTCAATAACTAATGAAAACTAATGATCTTCGATATCCCACACTTACCCCATGAACAGGGCATGCCTTCAAGGCGTATACCAAGTTTCGCCAATGGTTACCCGCTTTAACAAAAATGTTATCAGCATTCATTTCACGAAGCAACATCCATTATCCAACTTACCAACAGGACCAGCCTGAGGGCACATAGTCGTGATACCAATGACATTGCCTTCGTCGTCTAAACAAAATGTGTTTTTATGCCGTCGATTGCCTGTAGCAGTGAAACTGTGTCGTAATTTCTTCTTTCTGTCAAGAAATGTTAGACGAATCTACATAACATTTCTCTTTTTATTTACTTACTTGTGTGTGCAATGAGTGAGGAAATTGTTGTAGAGGAGTTGCAATGGAGCGCCACAATGATGGCATCGTACACTGGTACGAAACTCGTTGATGAACACGACAAGGACTTCGCGTGCAAGTTTCTCGATGAACCCCTGTGTAGACGAATGTCAGGATACAAATGCAAGAGATTATTACCACCTTACCCAGTGAGGCATGGGAGCAAAAGTTCTCATATGTCCCAGTACTGCGTTACCATATGCAACGATTGTCTCCCCTTCTGGTCGCACCCAACCCATGTTTCTTCGTATCAAGCGACGTGCAATTCTTCTCTCACTCTTTCCTGTAGTATGCATGCGATGCACAGGTTCTTGCTAGAGAAGAAAAAAATTATTATGCAAAGAATGGTACAACGCAACCTTAACTAACCGGAAAAAGAGCAGGAGAAATCCCTCTTATTTCATTGATGATCTGCTGTTGATACGACTGCCTTGCAGATATCAAAAATCTTCGCTTTTGACGATGGCGCCAATGGGTCGCAAAATCGACAAGTCTGCCAATGTAATTATAATCAGAGGTATTCCATCCTTCAAGTCGGCATTCCAAACTTACCGATTGCTATGTTGGCTCAGCGTAGCAATGCGTTGTTGAAAGCGATTGACGTCCGGTATTAGGCCAGTGTGTTGTGATAAGTCAGTGTACACGTCCTGTATTTGTGCCTTGTTCCGTAAGTTTTCTTCCACTTGATAATTCCAATATATCTGTGTAACATGCTGGTAATGTCGAGCAGGGACTTCTATGACTGTATCCCTTCGCCCATGATCCAAGTTCCTCAAATCATCTTCATGAGCAATGGCGGTTACCAACTCCCGCTTACCTATAGAGGGTGGATGTCAGCTATTAATGGATTGTGTGTTGCTGAGGGAAAAAATTGCATACCGGGGTCAACACCAACAATGCGTGCACCAGCCAGGCGTTGTGCATCCAATCCACCAGGTTCCTTATTCAAGACATACACGCCGGTTTGGACATTGTCAAGATCCACTTCCCGAGGGAGCATATTGACTTTGCCCATAGTGTCGGGTAAAAACGCTAGATTTCATTCAATACAAAACCATGTATTATATGACAAATTTAAGACTCACGTGGCTCGTTTTCTGGTGCTGTTGAAAATACACACGACATGAATGGCCATCGGTAACAATGTGATTGCCAAATCGAATTGGAGTTCCTGGTAAATGTACCAAAACAAGTTGTCGGGCACCTTGATAAATCGAACATCAGTGTCAATTTGGATCAATTCTTGGTTATCAGGAAATAATGGTACCTTGATAACGCCAACGACGTTTTTGAACATGATCCAGGTTAAAAAAGGTTTCCCACAAAATCTCTTGCTGTCGTGCAGTGTTGAACATGTTTTCAAACACTGCCAATGGGATCATTCGACCTCGCTAAATATCATAGTGAGATATCATGTGTGAATTGATCATTATATAAGTAAGCTTACCGGTGTCGTAAATTCGTTTGGCAAGAATCCTGGATTTGCTTCATGCGCACGTTTAAGAATGACCCAAAGAACACGACGATCGATGTGGTAGAACCCAATTTCCATAGACGGCATAGGCAAAAGAGACCATCGTCTAGCATCAAGGAAATCACCTTGATTCAATAACCAACCACTAAAACGCACGATATTCATAGCAACACCGGGTGGTAATCCTCGTGAATGACCTGTGGCCATTTCTACAAGATCGACATCAGGAAGCAGGTCGTTCAGTTGCTGCCGGATATCCCTAAACAGTATATAAATATGAGCATAGTATTCACGTCGTCCTTTGAAGAACACTCACTGATACATGTCGATGAAGCCCTGGATACCTGCTTGTTGAATTTGCAACGGTATGGCTCCTTCGGGGTCGTTCTCCAGAATACTATCAACCATAACTCGGACTACAAAGAAACAAAGAGTTAATCGACATTTAAACGTTGTCAATTGTAATGACACGGCTTACTAAGTGGTTTGTATTGACCAAAAAGATCCCAGTTAGCTTCGCTTACTATGTCCATTTGAACAAGATAAGCTTTGCAAACTCGTTCAATGTATCCAGGGATGTTTCTTTGCAACATCTCCTTTACATCTACAATGCGAGTATCGATGATAAGTTTGTTGTCACCATAGTCACCATCAAAATACTTACTTTGGATTGCTTGACGAGCAAATCGTTCCGCCATTATGTTTTCTAAAGTGGAGCTCATTTGTGGAGATTCATATAATGCTTCTTGAAGAATATATGGTAAGTTAGAATGTATCGAGCGCAAGCACACTACTTACGCTGTTCATTGTCCAGTTGCAAAGGTCGAAAGTAGAATAGATAAGTGTTACGGAGATCGTTGATTTGCTGAATGTATTGGCCACGATCCGGCACACGCTGTATATCATGTTAATTCCCATATATTCACACTTATGTATGAAAGGGCAATTATGATACATACCACCTCCTCGGGATGATTGGCAGGGTAGTTGACGTATTTGTATGCCCAGGCCCATAGGACCTGTGCGGTGATAGGCGGCTCTGCCGCAAAGGGATGCTGGTCATTGTTTTCTAGGAACCGTCTTATGTGCAGGTTCAAAAGGTTGTAGGCGTCACGATGCAACACGTGGTGCTCCTCTGCGGTTGCCTTCATTGCAGCCTGTGGATGATGTGGTGAGTATAAGCACCATTTTATGCTCCCGTAATACGGGTGCAGATCGCATATCCTGGTTGCCCAAAGGCTCAAGTGAAAATGGGAAGAGATGGTAGAAGACGAAGGTAAATTGATTGAAACGAGACCGACATCAATTTGTGTTGTTACAGTGAGATCAGCATATACTGTATTCAACAGCTGTTGCCAGCTACAAAAGTTGGATGCCTGTTGCTATTGTTGATGACGACAATGTTGATGCGATAGTAGTGAGAGTGGTGCCTACCACTTTATAAAGGAACCTCTAGATTATAAGTACAACATCAGGCTATACAGTAAACCACAACAAATTGTTGGGGTCATACCGCATGGTT